>JAODPA010109747.1:0-19748 GCA_025585075.1 Nepenthes mirabilis
AGGTGTTTTGACCAAAAAAAAAAAAACAATAAGAAAAAAAAAAGTTTGATTAATGAAAAGTCATAATCTCTTAATCACCATTTATATTTAATTAAGTGGTCTAATTTCTTCATCTGCTTAGTGAACTGATGGAGATTCGGATCCGGTTCAGAGACAGAAGAAAAAGAAGAACACGGAGAAAGGAAAGTTGATCGATCTGCTTTTTCGAAATTTGTTATACGTCTGTTTTGTCCGATCTGAATTCCTTGATTCCAACGGCTTTCTATTCTTTTTATCATTCTCACTGCATTTTCGCCCTTTCACGCCAAATGCAACTCTCTCTGCCAAAAACCATCGGTCACCTTCAAACTTCTACTCTTCAACTAAAGTTTCATGTGAACAGCCACAGAAAACAATCAGTAATTTGGTTTTCTGTTTGTTGAAGAAATGGCTGCTGAGGAGGCCACCTCCAAAGTCCAAGCATGGTACTGTTTCATTCGCTCTGTCTGGCATTTTCTTATACGGATTTAGTGATTTAAAATCTGACGCCGATTGTTTGTTTGCTTGTTTGACAGGTTTTGCACCGGCGGATTACCGAGTGACATTGTAGTCGAAGTCGATGGCATGGCCTTTCACCTTCACAAGGTCACGATTTCTTTGCTTTTTGTTCTTTGCTCTCGATATTGCATGGCGTATTCTTGGTTCCTCTAATTCTAACCTACATTTGCTTTTGATGTGGTTTATTGTTCAGTTTCCTCTGACGTCGAAAAGCAAGAAACTTCACGACCTTGTAACAGAGCAAGAGACAAACCCAGCTAGAGTCCAAATGACATCTAAATCATCAGAGAAAGGTATAGAGGAAGCAGACGACAACGACGACGGAGGAAGAGGAGGAGAAAACGGGAATTTTGAGTCCGAAATCGAACAAGGGCATTGCCGCATATCGCTTCCGAACTTTCCGGGCGGCTCTGAGACATTCGAAACAGCTGCCAAGTTCTGTTACGGCGTCAAGATTGACCTATCCGCCTCCAACGTCGCTCCTCTCCGGTGTGCCGGAGAAGTTCTTGAGATGACGGAAGAATACTCAGAGCACAACCTCGTTTCCAAGACAGAGGGGTTCCTGTGTCAGCGTGCTTTCAGAAATGTGAAGCACTCTATCGAGGCATTGAAATCCTGTGAACGCATATTGCCGTTAGCCGAAAACCTTGGCATTGTTCAGAGATGCATTGACGCGATTTCATCCATGGCCGCTTTAGTGGATCCCTCACTTCTCGGTTGGCCGGTGAAGGACGTGGCCGCCGCAGCGTCGCGAAAGAAAACTACGTCATCTACAACCAAAGGCTGCTGTGGCGGTGCTGTTGATCTGTGGTTCGATGATCAATCGATCCTTTGCTTAGATTTCTTTAAGCGTTTAATTTTTACCATGAGAGATCAGGATCTCAATCCAGACGTCATTGAGAGCTGCCTTATAAATCATGCGAAGAAGTGCTTTCCTGGCTCTGCTCGCTCCAATGGAAAACCTTCTTCGTCTTCCGTTGCTTCGGACGCTGAACAGAGAGAAGTATTGGAAACTATTGCCACGAATCTGCCGTTGGAGAAGAGCTCAATAGCGTCGACTTCAACTAGGTTTTTGTTTGGATTGCTTCGATATGCGAACCTTCTGAAAGCATCGGGAGCTGCCAAAGCTGCTCTAGAGAGAAAAATTGGGGCGCAATTAGAGCAAGCGACGCTTGATGATCTCTTGATTCCGAGTTATTCGTATTTGAATGAGACATTGTATGATATCGATTGTGCTCAGAGGATGTTAGGCTACTTTCTCGAAAGTTATAAGGGCAGTTCCGTTGAAGCTGATGATGCGAACGTTCGCAATGTCAGATCTTCGGCTATGATGACAGTCGGAAAATTGGTAGACGGTTATTTATCAGAAATCGCTTCCGACGCGAATCTGAAACCTGAGAGGTTTTACGAATTGGCGATTTCTTTGCCAGCTCAAGGGAGACTCTTTGATGATCGGCTCTACGGAGCCATTGATGTCTACCTTAAGGTATTTTTAATCATAGCAACTGATACTTTTTAATTAGTTTCGCCATTAACAATTTCTATTAACATCTGTGTCGATAATATCAATTTCTGCAATTTGTTTCCCTATCTAGGCGCATCCATGGATTTCGGAGGTGGAGAGAGAGAATATCTGCAGGGCAATGGACTGCCATAAGCTCACATTAGAGGCGTGCACACACGCAGCTCAAAACGACCGGTTACCACTGTGCACAGTGATTCAGGTCCTCTTCGTCGAGCAGCTCCAACTCCGCCACGCAATCGCCGGAACTCTCATCGCCGCCGACCCGGTTCCACTGGACTCCGGCAGTCCTTCTGCTATAGAGGGCGGCGATGAGAGGGGAGACTGTGCCACGGAGCAAGTTCAGGATAGCAGCCCGTGGAGAGCAGCGATCAGCGAGAATCAGGCCCTACGCTTCGACATGTCCCGCATGAGGTCGCGTGTGAACGAGCTGGAACGCATGTGTTGGACGATGAAGAAAGCGATTGAGAAGATCGACAACGCTGGACCACCGGCCAGCGGAGTGTGGAGGAACTCCGTCGGGAGAAAATTCGGGTGCAAATTTAAAACCCAGGTGTGTGATTCGCATGAATCAACGGTCGTAGTGGCAAGCAAGGCAAGGCATCAAAGCAATCGGCACCGTTCATCATCCTAGCTCAATGATGATGCTAGATCGGATTGTTGCTCATGGTACTGTATTTGGGCCCGGCTACTTGATTAATACGCTAATACTTCCAAAATTCTAAATTTCTATCCGAAATAAATTATCTTGGTCTATTCAGTATTCAATCTTACATACGAATTTCCCAGCTTTTAAACATAATTATCTAATTTTAAGAAATTAATATCATTTAATCATTTAGGATTCTAAAGGATGAAAATAAAGATCTCCGCTTTTAGAGATCTTGGATCTCCAAAGGATGAAAATTAAAATTTTAGAGGGCCCGTGGATCCGTTTTAGAGAGAGAGTTTAATCGAATTCGGAGGACTTGACTCTATAATATTGTTTGGATGCAAGCGTCTTTAGATAAAGACTCTGCACTTGCTCTTCCACTTTGTCGGTTTTCGGTCCCTTTGATTTAATAAAGTTGGTGTATTTATAAGCTTAACATCAAATTGTCTGTTTTATTTTTTATTTTTTAAATTAGCATGATTGTTTAATTGAGATATTATGCTGATTAAAATCTAACCATTTCTTTTGTTTAGAAGTTGCTAAAAATTTAATATTTATCATTTAGTGGCTATTATTTCCTATTTAATTCATGTAATCATTTCTAGGATTTAATATTTGACTTAATCATTTACCGGGCATTAATAGCTTCGGTTTTTAATATTTCTAGCTATTCAGCCATTTGATCGGTCGACAAATTGCGTGTTTAGACAAATTTTTGATTCATTTTCATTTCGGGCCATGCGATTTGGTTGCTTGATATTCCCCTATGAGCTTACATTTTGTAGATCCTGTGTTTAACCAAATCCGATCAACATTATTTTAGCCTGTACCTAATATTAGCCATTAATACTTAGATGTTGAATTCAAATTTTGAGTATATTAAAATGAAAAGTTTGGTGATGTTTTTGATAAGTCATTTGTGTGTTCCTTCTTGAAAGGTTATTAATCAATGCTGATTGACAATTGATTGATCTTATCAATTAAAATTTGATTCTTTGTCTTATTGACTAAGATTTTTTAACCGTTTGACTGCATAGATTTGTTCAAGATGCCTTGCATTGCTGTCTGTTTTTTGGCTATAAATAGAGAATTTTCCTTATTTAATCAACAATGAAAATACATGTCTCTCCATTAAATGAAGCTTTATTTAGACTTTTTTAAAGTTTCACCATTCAATGTTTGATTGAGTTCCTACTCGCTGGATCTGAATAGGAAGTTCTCTTGGGTAATCTCACACCTGTCCGAAAGCATTCTTGAAGTTTGCCTTAATTATCTTCATTTATGTGGAAAACTATCTTAGTTTTCTCTTTTATGTAATATCCTAGACCGAGATGACTCCTCTTTTAAATGCCTCTTTTGATGCCGCTATCCATTCTTTTGCCGTTCATCAAGGAGGTTATGCCTTCTCAAAGGGGATCATCTAATTCTATGTCTTTCATCCCTTATTCTATGACATCTTTTTATATTTTATGATAGAGACGATTGACCGGATAATACGTTTCAAGATAAAGGGGTGGCTCCTACTAAATTTTGTTTCATCCTCATATTTAAGTTACCAAATAGCCTTATTGTTTCTACTCTTTTTTGAGTCAACCAATTTACCTGTTTGTCTTATAAGAACATGCCATGTATGTTAAATTATCAATAAGAATAGACTTTATTTTTTCATTCAGGTCATAGTTTTAATCTATCCTTTTTCTTGGATTTATATTTTTTCTATTCGGGATTATAAGTTATTAAAAGTTTAGATTAATAAAATTATTCGAATGGAAAAATATTTTTTTTTGTTATTGATTTTAATACCTTCACATTCGATGGATTATTATTTGGAAAAGAGTTACTCTTTCAGCATGTGAATAGATCTATCTTTTGACAGTCGACCTCTGCTAATTCGACTTTTTGATAGTTTGAACCTTTAACAAATTGGAACCTTTAATTTGATAACTTTAAATCATTTCGTTGACCTAATCCGTCTCCAAAAATGAATTGAATCTTTGGTAATTAATTAGTTTGGAAATAGTGACATCATCGATATCATTATTTCGGTAAGAGAAAGGACAATTTGTGGTGCCACTAGTGCTTTGATAGATAGCTTTTGAACTGCATTTTATTTCAAAATTCATTAAAACAAGGCGTTTGGGCATGAGAAAGAGCAAAGACAGACATCGTTTGGATCCGCATTGATGTCTCAAATGCGTAATTTACAACTTTAATTCCCTTTTAAATTGTAATATTTCCTTCTCTACTAAACCTTAATTGTACTCTCGCTTTGTTTTTCATTTAAGCACTGAATTTCTTATCTCTTCATTTGATATGCTTTCAATGGCTCCATGAAATATTTCAAAAGGTGTCGTTGACATTGATTCTTGTATTTTCTGTGGACCTTGTGTTGGACATATGTGATCAGTATTACTTACCAAAAAAAAAAGTGATCAGTATGATATTCTATATGCTATTTCATCTAAAATTTCTTCACCTGGTGAGAGAACTTGCTATCTATGAAATGACTTCATCGACATTTGCAAAGCCCATTTAAAGGATGATCTCCAAATTCCTTTTACCAAAGAATTTGTAGTAACAATGGAGGTTTTGAAAATTTTAGTCACCTGTTTCCATCCCAAAGCCATTAGATATATTGTAGTACTATGTGTCTTCTGCCATCGACAAGTTCATAGATTAGAAGCCCAAACAATTAAAATAGCCTTTCAATTCAATCAAGTTAGCGATTGGACATCCCTAACCCCCTAAGAAAGGATTTAAAACAAGTGGAAGGGACCTCGATTCAAAAAAAAATTAAAAAGATAGATTCTTTTTATTAAGGTTCCCAACAACTAGATCCTTTCTAATAACTAGAGTGATGTCAATCTTATGTTATCTAGTTTGATTCTTGAGAATGAGAGCTTTATCATTGAGTCTCGAATGAACCTCATCAAGGTAAATGCGGTTGAGTTACACTAGGCTGGTGATTTATTAACCTAGGATAATTTAGACTGTCAATTGGTATGTCGTCTTGGGAGGAGAGGCCATTGTCAATTTATCATCTTGTGTCTTGAAAAGGAAAATGGGTGACATCTTTATTGGCTCTTCTCCAAATGTTGATATTGGTCAGCCTGAGGTTAGGACAGTAGTTACACTAGAACCTCACTTAGATGACAATGAGATTGATAGAACTATTGATGTTGTGTGCATTGAGGTTGTTGAGAGGAGCGTCGAGGGATCTTCTCATAGATCTACCCAAATTTTTGCCTCTTTAGGTGCCCTATTCTTGGAAAAGATGCCTGTCTTTAATTTGGAAGAAAGGATTCTCATTATCTCCTTGATGGCGAAGCGTGATTCTCAACTTTAAACTTCGCACGAAGATGAGTGAGTCAGTGCTCCTATAATTGCTAATTTTGGAGAGAGATTTAAAGATTTAGAGCGATTAGGGATCAGTTTATAGAGAGTGCTTAACCGAATTTGGAGGATTTAGCTCCATAACATTGGTTGGATATGAGTTTCGTTAGACAAGGACTTTGCACTTGCTCTTTCACTCTACCTATTTTCGATCCCTTTGATTGAATGAAATTGGTATATTTATAACTTATCAATCAACCTATCATTTTAGAATTGATATGACTGCTTAATTCAGATGCTATGTTAGCTGAGATCCAATCATATGTAATGTAGTTTCTATGGGAGTTAAACAATGCATATAAGGAACTGATTAGTCTCTTCTATGGAGCTTTTTATCCACAAGAGTGTACTATCTGACTGTTTTTATAATGCATTTTGCTTTAGCAAAGTTATCCAAAAGTGCTCTATCTTCAAGGTGCTTCTGATAGGGGGTCATCCAAGTTACCTCATTAGATATTTGGAATATTTTATGTTGCTTTTCTATACTTTATTTTTAACGTATTTCTCTCAATCCTGAGTATACTGTTCCAAGTAATCGGATGATGCAATTTTAATTAGTTGATCAGTCTTCTAGTTATTTTTCCTTAATATATGGATGACTTCAATCTTATCAAAAAATAACAAAAAATTCCATACCTTGAGAAGGTATTTCACCAAATCCGAGTTGGATACCTCAAAATTAGCTAAGACTTGGTTAACTAGTTCGGAATCACTACAAATGATTAAGTTCTTGGTGGAGTATTCTCTTGCCAGTTTCAAGCCAATTAGTATAGTCTTATATTTGGCCACATTATTAATGGCTTAAAAATTGCATGTCATCAAGTATTTGATCTCAAATCCATTAGGTGTTGTCAACACTATCCTAACTTTGCTTCTAGATTATGATGATATTCCGTTGACATGTAGCATCCATGTAAGTGATGTTCTCTCCATGGTTGATTCCACTTGATTGACTGTATCTTTTGATATTAGGGTTGCCATTTTGAAGATAAAATCTATAATGACTTGTTGCCTTATGGAGGGTTGTACACTAAACTTTATATCAAACTTGCCTAGCTCGATGGCCTGTTTACTCAAACATATAGATATCTCAGGTTTTTATAAGATTCCTTTTAATGATTGATTTGTCAAGACTACAGTATTGTTGGTTTGAAAATATAGTCAGACTTTCTTTGTGGTGAAGATTAAGGCTAAGGCCATCTTCTCTGCTTGAGAGTACTAAGCTTTCGTATATGATAAAATCTTACTAACATAGTATACTGGCTGTTGAATACATGTTTCTTCTTTGGCCAAGATAGAGCTTAAAGCTGTCTTTCAGATGGCTAAGTAGGGATATAATTTTTCGCTTTTCTTATGATAGGTCAAAAGAGACAGATTTACCAAATATTCTTTCAACTCTCAAAAAGCCTATTGGCACTCCTTCATCTGTCAAAAGTTGTTGGTCTTTACCCTTCTTAATATCTTGAAGAATGGGTGATATTTTTATTAAATTTGGCTAGGAATCGTGAGTGTAGTGAGCTTTCCGATTAACTTCTAGATTTCTTTGATTATTCGATAAGGTTCCATATCTATTATGGATTAAATAGTTTTCCAAATACACCTCTATTTATCACTGCAAAACAATGAACCCCAAAAATTTATCGAAAGTTACCTTGAACACACATTCGATCAAATTTAATTTCATTTGGTGTGTTCTAGGCAGCTCAGATGTCTCGGCTAGTTTGTGAATAAGCTTATCGGCTAACATACTTTTGAAGAGTATGTCGTCTACGTATACGTCCATATTTTTTTCAATCTGGTCCTTGAAATTTTTGTTCACTAACATTTGATTTGTCATTCTGACATTTTTTAATCCAAATGGTATTACTTTGTAATAGTGGGCCTCCTAATCTATCATAAATGGGGTCATTTTTTTTATCTTTTGGATTCATCCAAATTTGGCTGTATCTAGATAAAGCATTCATAAACTTAGTAGTTGATGTCTGCATATTAAGTCTACCAACTGGTCAATCATTAATAATAGAAAGCTATAATTCATGGATGCCTTATTCACATAAGTGAAATTGACGAACAGTCTCCATTTTTCATTGCTCTTCTTAACAATAACGACATTGGATAGCTAGTTTGAATAATGCAATTCTTTGACGAGCTTTTTTATAGACTAATTTCATATTTTTTGCTTGAACAACCTATGCTCTAAAATAAGGCTCAAATTGTGGGCCATTATTTCAATCGATATATCTGGCGTGTTTGCTGATGTCAAAGTGAAGATGCCTAAGTTTTTCCGTATGAACTCAATTAATCTTTCTTTTAAATTTGGGGTAGTGGACCATAAATCAAGACACATTTGTCTAAATCTACCGAATTGAGAGGAATTTGGAGGAGTGACCCTTTGGGTTGAGTCTACTGAAGTGAATTCTTATCTCAAAGGTTAACTTTTTTGACTAGTTGAGTGGCTACTGATCTGCTTATTTGGGTTAAATAACTTCTCTTGGTGATCTGGTCTCCTCTAACTTTTTTAATCCTATATATAGTTGGAAATTTTATCTTTAGATGTAATACCCGATTCTCATTTAATACATTTTTGATAATATGTGTTATTTTGGGATATTTTAGATATATTGAATTAATAATATATTGTGAAATTTTTGAAGAAATTTGGATTAATGGGTTGGTACTTGAAGTGGACCTGAGTGATGCCTAAAGCGTTGTTTGCTATGATCCAGTGCCCGAGGGTTGTGCTTGAGAAATGATTTTCAAGAGGTGGCGTTCGAGGGGTGCCTAATGTGGCACTCAAGCTCCGTTTGAGTATAAAGGGGGAGCAGTGCCACTGTTCGTCATTTACGCGGGAGAAGGAAGAGAGGAGAGAGAGAAGAGGAGAAAAAGGAGAGAGGAAGAAGAGAGGTGATGGTTTAGAGTATTCTTTTGTTAAATCTATTTAGTATAAAATTGAGTCAAGTATCTTTAAACTCTATCCTTGGCGTGTTTTAGTGTTTGATATAGTTTATGTATATTTTAAAGGTTTAATGTTTATGTATATTATTTTTATTTAGCACATTTGTTCCTTTTGTGCATGCATGTAATTTTACCGATCGTTTGGAAATTTTGTTTAGGTTTTGGTAGTATTTGATAGTTTTGTATATTTTATAAAAAATAGATAAATATTTAAAATAATATATTTTTGTATCAATATATTTATATGGAAAAAGTTATGAAAACCTACATGAGCCATGCATTGGTATGTGTATATCATTGTCTAGATCTCAAGGTCTCTACATTTGTAATATGTGATATGATTCAATTTATAATATGTGGCCCCCTCTCCAGATGAGGGGAGCTTTCCAACTCTATTATTTGCCAATAAGAAAAGGCTTCGTTTGTAGATTGACCCTCTCCATTTGTATTTTAATGAGAATCATTGTAAGATAATTAATAAAATTAATATATTTGGATGCCATTATATATATTAAGATAAACTTATGGAGTACATAGATGGTTATGACGGACTACGTCCTAAATCCTGTCATTAACCATAATCATAATTAAATATTTTTTAATTGCCATTTGACCAGTAATATGATCAATTGATCATCCGGATGTGAATTCTATATTAATAACACAACCGACCAATCATAAATAACACAACATTTAATACAGGACCCATATACTTTGTCATATTATTGGTAGCTCCTACACTGACTCAAAGCTTTATGATGTTAGACCCTGATAAGAAAAGATGCTAGTTTAATACCAAAATTAATATATAACAATCTGTGAAAGTAATAAATATTTATAAATTTGACCAACCAAAACTAAAATCATTGATGACAATAAACCGAAATCAAATAATGGACAGGCGATACCCAAATTATGATATAAAGCCATAGCCAATTTAAATTGATATTACCTACTGCCCAAACTCAAAACATTGATTAATATACATTGTTTTTTTCACTTATAAACTACTGCAACACATCTAATACATCAACAAATACCAAATACCGCAAAACATGATTTTAGACATCTAAACACTGTCGAAAAGCTTAGAATATTGCAACCCATTGTCCAAAATTTAAATTAAACCTAAATACAGCATTTAGGTACATTAAATATTATCCGAAAATATAGATCAATACAAAGTATCTATAAAAGTATAAATTAAATGTTTTGTTCTTCACTCTTACTAATCTGGTAAGAACTCATGTAACTCATCTGAAATGTTAGTAAAACAACAAGATAGTAAACTAAATACTCAATAATGCACAATAAATATCAATGAACATGTATACTTTATACTTATAAACATATCAGAAGGAATAGAGATCATAATTGGATGCAATAACATGAACATAAGCAGAAAGATTTACGTGATGTATTTTTTAATTATCTTATCTTATTCTTTCTTAATCTTAATCATCAAAACATGCTTAAATCTTACTTTTCTTTAGGAACTAGGGCCAATAAGCTTTATCGACTAAAGGAACGGACAATTGAAATCCAACTTGTGTATATTTTTACCAAACTAAAGGCCATACGCTTCTATTCAATACTCGAATGTAGAACATTTATATATAATCCTATAAATGAGGTCAGATGTCACTTCTTAACTTGTGGTTATATAGGTTCGAATATTGATTTACCACTATAATATATTAAGGTATATCAAAATATACTATCCATTGAATAATAACATTGGTCTAATGTTTAACTTAGGAAGACTCTAGACTTTTCTTCTTAATCCTTTTATTTTGGAGAACGGTTAATCATTCTTTAATATAATTGTAGAGTTTCCTTTTAAAATTCATAAATTCCAACTTATACTTGTCGAAACTTAACCACGATAGACTTTAAAGTATCAAATGCAAATTTTAACATTTATTACAGAAAATTCAATAGAAGTGTAAGAAAATCAATTTGCAATGGTTTTATCTTAGTAATGGAGGGTTACTTGTTGAAATTGTGACATGCAACCATGCATAACCTAAGTCTACAATATATAGTAGCAAGTGATATAAAATTTATCACATATAATGTAATGCCCAGATCCTAAAATATAGAAAATCCCCAACATCGAGTCAATATAATTAAGGAGCTGAGGGAAATCGAGGGCTATCTGGTCAACGCCAGGTGACCAAAAAATAAGATAAGGATAGTAATCCGGTCAACAAGTGTTGACCGAAAAACGTGAGGAAAAAAATTAATCCGATCAACTTCTATAGACCGAAAAACGTAAAGGAAGTCTCATCCGGTCAACGCTAGTTGACCAGAAGGAATGAAAAGAGCAAAGTAAAACCAAAAATGTTAAAGGTAAGTGAAATCCGGTCAACACCAATTGACCGGAATGTGTAAGAAAGAGAAACCTAAATCCGGTCAAGGCCGATTGATTGAAAATAATTAGGAAACCCTTACGAAAAGTAGAGTCAGGATGACCATGCCTGAGTTGGTCACCAACTTGCAACCACCCCCGAGTGATTGACCTGCCCTATCTACTACCGTCAGACCAAAGTTCTATAAATAGAAACTGAGAGCTTAAGGAAAGAGGTTAGGAAGAGGCTCTCGACAGAATTTTCTAGTGAAGGAAAAACCAGAATTTCAAGGCGAAATAAAGAAATTCAGGCAAGTATACCCCCCTTAAATTCATGATTTGATGCAAGTGTTCCCTCTTTGTTTTAAGTTCACGACTTAATGCAAGTATATGCATGTTTGCAATGCAAGTATGTCTGATTTTTTTATGAACGTATGTTACGGTATGTATGATAATTGTTCTGATCGTCTAATTTAAAAAAGCATCTCTGTTAACCGCATGTTTTAAAGAAGCCCTGTTATTCATGATGCACGAAGTATGGTTATTTGTCAATCTGTATGAACTTCGATAATTGAATATTTAGCGAAAAGACCTCCAACTTTTGATATATGACATTCGGCTTCTGATAAATGACCTCCGGCTTTATTAAAAAAGAGGTATTTGGCAAGTGTGCCATGATGAAATCAAAACCAACCTTTTGAACATAAAATCAAGTTCGGCCCCTTTTGCAAGAAATCAAGTTCGGCCCTTTTGAACATAAAATCAAGTTCGACCCCTTTGCATGATGAAATCAAAACTGGCCTTTTGAACATGAACTCAAGTTTGGCCCCTTTGCTTGTTAAAATTGGAAACCATCCCTTACATGTTTGAAATTGGAACCAGCTTGTATGTTGAAATTAGAACCGATCTTTGCATGTTGAAATAGGAAACCAGCCTTGATTTGTAAAATGATGGATATATGTTGAAACCGGAACTTGCCCCATAAAATTGAAACCGGCCTTAGAGCATGTTTTGAAACCGAAATTTACCCCATGAAATTAAAACCGGCTTAAGAGTATGTATTTTAAAATCGGAATTTGTCCCATGAATTTGAAACCGGCTTTTGAGAAAAGACCTCCGACTTTGACAAGTAAGACCTCTGATATTTTGACAAAAAACCTTCAGTTTTAAGATGTTAAAGGAAAGGCTATACAGATTTCAATTGTTTAAAGTTAAGAACAAAGGTTATAAGAATAAGGAAAAATATATGTAATCCGGATAGCAAGTGAAACTCTACAACTTCTGACTTTTGAACTATAATATATGGCCATTAAAGAATATGAACTAAGAACCGAGTTTCTATTAAGTTTGCTGTTAAAGATGGATGAAGGATATTGGCGTGACACTCGAGGACTGCCCCTGGGACACGGGGGAATTTCTAGTGGCACAAGGCTTATGGACTACGACCCCGTATGCCAGGTTAAAGGCATCACCTCCTACCTCGGGGAGTAAAATGAGAGGATACGGTTCTAGGTTGTGGGGTAGCACACAACCCTTCCTCGATGTTGTCCGCGCCCGTCCGATCCCTAAAGATAATAAGTATTTCGTTCGGCTTTCTATGAATTTTCTGAACACAAGATAATAAGAATAAGAATAAGGAATTTCAAACTTAAGAAGAAATGATATGATAATTTTTGTATGCTAAGCTATGTTATGAACCCTTATTTTGATCCGATTATATGTATGTTAATATTTTCTGCATGTGGGTACCTTGCTGGACTTTGTGGCTCACTCTTGCCATTTTTTAGATGATGAGAAGCTTATGGAGGACGAAATTGAGTAGAGTCATATGAAGTAACTAGACGGCTTAGCTGGCCGAAGCTGATCAGTGAAAGAATTTATGTATTTCTTTTGATGTTTTGAGAAAGATTTGTAAAACGGTTCCACTGTAAAAGAATTTATAGATGTTAACATATTTCCGTAATTATAATATGGATAAATGAAGTCGATATTTCTAATAGCATCTCATGTCATGTCAAGATTTTGTAGTCGACCAACCTGAGTGTTGGCTAGCCAAGTGTGAGACTTAACACTGTGATGGCCAACTCAAGGAGTTCGGTCTTAAGCGATCCTATGTACAAAGCGAATGGTATGTATAAAAAAAAATTTTATGTCCACCTAGTTGGTATTTATTATATAAAGGATAGGCTTGACGACGGCCTTATGTGGTAGAATATGGTCGATCCGTCACATATAAAACCACTAAATCTTGAGTCTAGCCCATACATGTAGAAAATTTAAAATTTTAGCTCACTACATGAATGTTTAGAACATTAAAAACATATCTTCAACAATTATTTAAACTTGCAACAAAGTTATTCACGAAATCAAACATGTAGGCGCATAATATCAAATTTTTAGTTTATAAATTATAGAAATTGACATATTTACACCTCATCCATGAACTTAGACGTGGGTTTCATGCAATTTTTCAAAGAAATGAAGAGAAAATTGACACACATGCACATAATAACACCATAGTTTTGAAAATCAAGACATGCATGAATATCGAACATCATAACTTCAAAAATCATGGCATGCATTAGTGCCAGAACAATAAATGCTCAAAAAATTAGTAAAGGAACGGCAATAGATGAAAGAAAATTTTAGGGTGCACTTGTCTTGATATGATTTATCCAAATGCTCACTTTGATCATCTTGATTCAGGCTATTGGAGCCTTCTCTCTCTTCTCCTCGTCTCTCTCTCTCTATTCCTCTCAAAATCGTCATAAAAATGATGATTTTTCGAGTGTGGGATTCCTAAATACCCGACTGGCACTCGAGCGTGAGTCAGGCACTTATCAGGTGCGAAGGTTCTGCATTTGCCACATCAGGCGCTAGTCAAGCGAGCCTCGAGTGGGTAAGTTCTAAAATTTGTGCATAAGTTGTGCCTTAGGTGAGCCTGCAATGCATGCGTAGTTCTGCACTTAAGGCGCGCCTTGAGCCTACGTCCGACACGTGAGTCATCCAGGCCCATATCTGACTCTTGGCCCAATTTTTTACATTCTTTGACATCAATTTCAATTATATTAATTTAATTAATCATAATTAATATAATTTAAAAACTCGTGCCTCACAATGGCTCTGCCCATGGGTCTAAATAGTGGTTGATATGGTTTAAGGTTATCAAGAGTATGCGTGATCCTTTCCCAAATTAGTCTTTTAAAATTTTTGGTTCTCTGATTTGTGTAAGCTTTGGATTTTGATGTCTTTTCGGTATTAATTTGCATTAAGCTTCGATTTGAGATTTGCAGGTTTGCCCATGGATGAAATTCGATCAGTCTTGTACATCGGATATGTGGTTTGTTCCGAAACATGTTTTGATTTATATGATTTTATTCCATCCTTTATTTATTTGTATGTAATTTAGATTTGGACTTTGTTTCATTCAGTATATGTTCCATATGGGCTTTGATATGATTTGAATTATAAGATTTGGTTTCGAATCATGATTTATTGTGAGCACGTCTTGATAGGACTATATTTTGATTCGAATTATAATTTTAGTATGAGACTACCCTAATGACTTTAGATGTTGGATTATAATTTAGATTTGTAATTTGAATTTCGATATCTAATTTTCATATTTGCATGTTTTACCCATTTTGAATGTGTTTATGGACCCTCCCTTTAATTTTGGATATTATTTTTTATTATACGATATTGATACTTGGTGAGCTTTAGGCTCGCGTTTTTACTTATTATCCTTTCATATTGATAGGCTTGGATACATTGTAGTGGCATGGACATGATCTAACTACCATTCGTCCATTTTGGTGAGTTTTAGGTTCGCTTTGGTTTGGGTTCGTATTTGATGTATTTTGGATACTAGAATTGGTCAAGTGTAGGCCCATGGTTGTGTATTGAGAACAATTTGGTTATGTACATTAGGTTTTGTTGTTATTGTTTGTTTGTCGCCTCCCCTGCGATATTTGTGGAGTAGATTGTATGTATCATATTGTTCAAGCGGTCGTGTGATGAGACCCTGTGATGAGTTTTGGGTTTTGTGCAAGTTAAGCCTCAATCAGGTGCAAGCTAAGCTGCTTTTCATGCACGAGGGCGCTTCGGGCGCCAATCGACATCCCTCAACTTGACATAATCTGATCTAATTTTTTATATCATTTAATCTCAATTTTTATCATATTAGCTCAATTATCCATGATTATCATAAATTAAAAACTCAAACCTTATCCTTATAAAAATTTCGTCCTTAAAATTTTTTATACCTCAGAATTCAAACAAATAGGGATATTTCTCTTGGACTTCTTTCTCGCATTCCCAAGTCATTTTCTCAACCAAATGATTTCTCTACAATACCTTAACTAATGAGATTGCCTTGTTTCTCAATACTTGATTCTTTCTGTCCAAAATCTGAGATGGAACCTCAATATAAGACAAATTCTTAACAATCTGTAAGGATTTAAACTTGATCACCTGTGAAGGATCACATATATAATTTCTCAACATCGATACACGAAAGATATCATGACAATTAGCTAAAACTCAAAGGTAAAGCCAATCTAGTGACCATCTCTCCGACTCACTGCAAAATCTCAAATCACCTAGTGAACCTCAACTTCAATTTTATCCCAAATCTCAAAATTCCTTTTTCTAGGAGATATCTTCAAAATACATGATCACTCACTTTAAATCACAAATCAGATCCTATGACTTGTGGATTATGGGCCCACATGCTTATGCTATGCCACTGTGATTGACCATCCGTCTACGGATGACACATCATACTAAATTTTAATTTGATACCCAATTCCTTATGTAAACCTTACCAAAATTTCAATATAAACCTCGGATTCTAGTCAGAAACTACTGAAGTTGGAATGCCAGGCCACCTTACAATC
This sequence comes from Nepenthes mirabilis, assembly GCA_025585075.1. Classification (NCBI taxonomy): domain Eukaryota; kingdom Viridiplantae; phylum Streptophyta; class Magnoliopsida; order Caryophyllales; family Nepenthaceae; genus Nepenthes; species Nepenthes mirabilis. Next base: position 16,308 of record JAODPA010109747.1, read on the forward strand.
TTATTAATATATTGATGGGCTAATTTATCCCTCGAGAATGTCAGGCTGACTAGTAATAACTGAGTCAACTTTGTCAATAATCCACAATTACCTGTCTCATATTTCGCCACAAGAAATTCTTCTTCTTCATATCTTGATACGTTTTATTTACTCCGAGTTAAATTGTATACTTCAATCTATGGACATCATTTAAAATTTCTTCCTTTAACTCCTCAATATTTGAAATATAAATTCTATCTCGAAAATAAAGAATCCCATCTGTTCGCACATTAAAAATCCATCTGTGACTTATTATCCAAGTCTCCGACAATTTCCATCTAAAATCTCCCATTCATTAATTATCAAATGGGCCATCAAATTGGGAGACTTATGACTCAAAGTATCAGCAACCACATCGCCTTATCTGGCTAATATTGAATTTTACAATTATAATCATTAAGCAAATCCATCATCTATGCTATCGTATATTCAACTCGAAATCATGAGTGAGAATTTTGTTTATGAACTTTTAACTGCTTTGACCCATAGGCAACTACTTAGTTGTGCTGTATCAATATGCAACCCAAACATTTCTTAGAAGTATCATAGTACCCAAATCCTCCTGATCAGTTCGGGATCGATAAAATCTGCACCGATTTCAATCTATTCTTCAATTCTTAGAAGTTCTTCTCACCAACCTCATCCCAAATGAAAATCGTTTACTTTGTGTCCATTGTGTCAATGGCATCACAATTCTCATGAAATTTTTAATAAATCGCCTATAATATCCATTAATACCTAAGAAACTATGCTTCGTTGTGACAATAGTCGGTCAATCCCAATTTGTCACCGCCCCAACATTCTTCGAATCCATAGACACGCCACCTTTAGAAATAAAATGTCCCAAAAATGATACTTCTTTTAGCCAAAATTTATATTTCTTTGATTTGACAAACAACTACCTTTTTCGCAAGGTTTGCAGTGCAATCATCAAATGAAACTCATACTTCTCAAAACTTCCCAAATGGATCAAATTATCATCGATAAAGACTACTACAATTTGATCCAAGTACAGCCAAAATACCTTATTTATAAGATCTGTAAAGGATGCCGACGCATTTTTCAACCCAAAAGGGTATCACCAAAAACTCATAATGGTCCTATCTCGTCTTGAAGGTTGTCTTGGGCATGTCCTCCCATTTAATCCTCAATTGATTATATCCCGAATGCAGATCAATTTTAGAGAACACCCGTACTCCTTGTAACTGATCGAACTAATCATATATCATCAGGAGGGAATACTTATTCTTGATCGTAATCTTATTCAATTCCCCATAATTCATATGTAACCTCATCGGTCTATCTTTCTTTTTCACCAAAAGCAAAGGAGCATCTCACGACGATACACTTGGACGAATAAAATCTTTTTCCAACAAACCTTACAATTGTTGCTTCAATTTCTTTAATTTAGATGGGGCCATTCTATAAGGAGTTCACAAAATCGGTACCGATCCTAGCACAATCTTAATAGCAACTCAATCTCTCGATCAGTAGATAATCTAGGTAATTCCTTTGAAAAAAGTATCCTTAAATTGACACACTACCAAGACAACCTTGGTGACTACAGAATGACTCCCAAATATGATCCATATATCAAATAAACTCAATACCCATCTTTCATCAAATGATTGGTATGTAAAGCCAAACTGAAAACTATTGCCTCCTTTTCAACTCTTAATCCTATCACAAAATATTAATTGAATTAGAACCTCAAACTGAAATCAATCAAACTTAATTATTAAGTCATCTCCTTATGACTTTTCTGATACCATTCGGTCATGTCTCAAATTTTGATCCTATAATTAACATTTAATCAATTATTAAATATCTAATTAGCAATTTAATTAACCATTTAAACATTCATGGATGCAAACTATACAACAATACCTTGACCGACCAATTAAAATAACATAAACTATAGACAGGATCCAATTCATGCCGTCTTATTGGATCCAACACTAACCAAACTATGATGCCAGACTTTAGGTAAGAATTAATACCGGTCCAATGTATAATTAGAGTATATAAAATTTGTGAAAAATAACATATCACATTAAAATTTGACATCCACGACTCTACAACTATTGTCCGATTACGATACATACATGAATTATTGTCTAACATTGCAATATAATATATTAATTGCTGTCTGAAATCTGAAACATCAACTAAATACAGCAATAATCAAGTTCCAAAGCTGTTTGAATTCAAATCGATACATTATCTATTATCTGAAATCTACAATACGACATCTAGACGTGTTAACTGTCATTCAGGAACTGTAATCTGATTAATTTAAATATATAATGCTGCTGTTTGAACTAAAATATAACCTCATCTATGGCCTAAAATTAAATACAACAACATAAATAATATTAGAACTCTAAACTAATAATTCTTCCTCAATCTAGGTTATCTTACACAAATCCGAGCCTCTCATCTAAAGGGATTAGTAAAACTATATAGAGTAAGCCAAAAACTCAATAATATATATTATATATCAATAATCATATACACTTTGCATTAAAATTGTGATGTACAGATTTTTGAATATCATAATTATGGGTAATTAAGTTGATATAATCAAGATTAGGTTTAATTCATGTGAAAAATTAAGTTTTGAAGTGGTAGAAGGTCCCGACTTAGGGTGCTCGCCGGGCACCTCGGGCGGCACCACGGACGCTTGAAGCAACACCTCAGCGTCTGTTAGGTGCTGGCCGGGACTTAAGCACTGGCCTAAGAAATAAAAACCTATGAGGGTTTATTTCAGGTAGAATCCTGGCATTCCAACGTGAAGGAGAGAGAGATAGGGAGAAGTGAGAAACAAGAGAGATCGAGGCTCTTGGATTCGAATCTGATTTGGAACTAGTTGAAAAAGTGATAGATCGGGTTGAGGCAAGTATACCCACACCCTCCTCTTTTGTTTCTTTATACTTTTATTTCGTTTTCTTTGGGTATTCTTATTCACATACCCAATTAAATTTATATATTGTAATACCCATGATTTGGGCATGCACATATGTAGATTTTATATCCAATTTTTTAGTTTTGATCGGTATTTCACACCGAAACCCTAACCCCAAGCCCGGATGCTTTCACCCACCGATTTTTGGTATTTATGCATGAATCGGCTTTAGAATATGGATACCCATACCTTGTATATATTAATTTATCGATTGAGCATCCAATTTTGTAGTTTTATACGGTTTTGTACACTAGGAAACCCTCACCCACACCTTGGCATCTTTAATAACGAAATTTAGGGTTTGTATATGATGTAGTTTTAGAACCTGAAAATCCTAATTTCATGGATATGGGTATTTTGATTATTTGACATTTATGTACATATATTTTGTATATGCTAATTTTATATATTACGAAAATATTATCAGACATGAATTG
>JAODPA010109758.1:0-19746 GCA_025585075.1 Nepenthes mirabilis
GCGACGTTATAAATTAATTATAAATAAAATATAAATGAAAGAATAATTCAATAATTTATTATTTTTTATCTCAGTCGTGTCATTCTTTCCTTCTACTCTGTCTTTCCTTTCTTCTGCAGGGGCCCTCCCGATTCTCGACCCTCCTCTGCAAGCCCCCTTCTGGCTTCTGGCTTCTGGCTTCTAGTACAGAAGGATCAGGTGGCGATCACCATTATACCATTTCTCTCTCTCTCTCCCCCCAAAGAACCAATACCGCGCACCTAGGGTTTAATGTTTGTCTGGATTCTCTTCATGATACTCGATGTCGTCTTCGTCAACAAAAACTTGCTTCAACGCCGAGTGTAAGGATTTCAAATCGGAGAGGTCCAGAAAAGGCTGGCGTCTACGGAATGGCGAGTTTTCTGAGCTGTGTGATCGATGCGCGTAAGCACTTTCGTCATCTTGACCGCCTTTTACTTGCAGTTGACATATTCTTGTCGGTTAGTAGATAATATTTTATTTTGCTTCCATTTTTGTGCCTGACAAGTGTATTTTTTCGGTTGTCCGTTTTGGTTCTATTTTGGTATTATTTGTGCTCCGGTTGATTTTACTGAAATTTGACATTGTCGTGTTAGCTGCTAGTTGCGTTTGTTTGATAACTTTCTTCAGGTCTGGTTAAATGGCGGTGCTTTGTAATAGGAGTTATTAGAGTTGACACTCGTAAGGACTAAGAAGATTGTGCTATGAGAATGGAGTTTTAGCAAAGTTAGAGCTAAGATATCGTAGAATTAAATTTTCATTACTTTGATTTGTGCTATCTGTTTTTTTTTTTTCTTGGTTGAATTGCTAGTTAGTAAGATCATTCCCTACAATTACTATATCCGGGAGATGGTTGAATGATGATTTGTCTGATGAGTAATTAATTCAGGACAGCTGTCAGAGTTCCGAGTTTTTACATTATGTGAAGTTACTATATACCCGAGAGAACGCAGAGAAAAGGGACGGAGAGGAAAGTGAGTTGAATGAGATTAATGGTACCAAAGTTACGAAGTTGCATGTACTAAAGTAGAATGTAAACGGAAGCCGTTAACATCAATCTTGTTCAAAAAAGGGAAAAAAAAAAAGAAAGATGGAGAACATTTTATTTTGCTGGGAAGGGCCACCCCACTTCTCAGCGATTCTCCAAAATGGTGTGTAAGGGCTACGCACCCGGGCGACAAACTGGTTCCTAAGGCGCCAAGCACCGCCCACCTTGGAGGGCACCACCCGCTACCACTTGTCAGACTTAGGTACACCTAACATACATCACTGGGCATACTTGTATTGCGTTATATTTTAATTTATAAAATAGCTGTTATATTTATCATTCATTTATTTGCATGAGTGCTTGCATGACATTATATGAAATCAAATCACCTAGGATACCCCTAAATCGGGCGAGCTGCGACTCGCTTGTAAACTGACCTAAGAACGGTCAAAGAAACTTGGTCCCGTCTACCGAGCAGCCCAAATGCGGTTGAATTTGAAGCTCGACTTAGGCAGCCGAGTGGCTTAAGTGCGGTCAAATTTCATGGCCCAATGGCTCACAGACCAAGCATCAGACCCCCTATCAGGTGGCCATTAAATCCTTAGGAGGCTTTTTCAAGCATGCGTGTGGCGACTCTCCTTTGAAAGGATGAGCACTATCAACCAACCATGGTCGGCGGATAGGCTCAAACGCATGTGGGTTACGACGTCCTCTGGATAGGATAGAGTGCCAAAGTAGTAACATTTGGGCGACAAACTATGACTCCGCCAAAGCCTGGTGGCCGCGGTTTGAAAACCCTGTCACCCCGAGCGAGGCTCACCCATGATCGTGCCATGACATTCTCCAGGGAAAATGAGCACGGACCGGCCAAGGCACCCAATAAAAAGAAAAAAATGGAGGCAAAGACTGCCCCAAGAATAGTGGTGCCAGCGAAAATACTCATGCTGGCCTACCTGCCAAACAAAAGCGTGCAGAGCGGGTTGACCGCCCAAGAAAGGTACAAAAGCTGCCTGCCGGTCCAAAGGGGGACCACCCTTTGGCCATGGGCTCCTCGTAGGACGATGCAATGGCCCGACAGCAATCTTGGTTGTACCATTTGGCCCCGACTTTCGTTTGGCAGTAGCATTTATCAGATGAAAAGTAGCAACTGGAAAGTCCAGCATTATTAGTTAGATTGCCTGCCAATGGAGACAGATCGTATTTTGAGAAAACTATAATCTATGCTATTATATTGGATTTATTGGGCTATTACATTTGCCACTAAATTTGTACAAATACATTATGTTTCAGAAACTTGTAATAGTTGCTGCTTCCTAAGATTGGAATTTATGTCAATTCGCACCAATGAAATTTTCATAGAAGGCATATGTTATGAGAGGAAGAGACTTGAACAAGATGGTCAATTTGGGTGGGTGGGTGGGTTTATTGATTGCCCTTGTACGACGTTGAGTAATAAGCTTCAACTCAGAGGTGATTTGATTCCCTCTCTCTTTTATTTTAGACGTTGTATAGTAGAAAAAGGAATAGATGTTTGCATCCAAGAAGATTAAATTTTTTCTCAAAAATTACTGCTTCCAAGATCATCAAGCACATGCGTTTAAAGCGATCAGCACCACTATCATTCCATCTTATGAGTTGTGAGTTATGAGTTTGGCTGTAGTAATCCTTTCCTCCATTCATTTGTGCTCGCTCTATCCACCATATTTAGTGAAGGCCATCTTATTCTCTGTTTTTCCCCCATTCATTTGTGACTAGTTGGGTCTCCATATCAAGTTAAGAAGATCATATTCTTCACTTTATATTTATGTTTCAGGTCTGCTTCCTCTCCTGATGCCTCTAATTGCAATCTTATTATTTAGTTTCATCACCAGTACATTAATGGTGGTGCCCAATGGAAAAGTCTAAAACATCTCAAATGCTATTCTCATTTCATTTTTTTTTTTTTTAATAATTTATGTTGTGTTTAGCTCACTAAAAATGTAAATTACCTGTCTGCTGCAGCCATGCTAGTCATCAGTGTCATCATACACTTTTGTTAGCCTTGTTGTCTCTTTATTACCCTACTGGTAATATGTGCACTTTGGTAGCTATTTGCATTACCAATATCCATAATCATTTTCCTAGTTTAAACGTAGTTCATGGAATAAAAGCATTGTCTACCTTTTTTTTTACCCATGAAGGCGTAGAGATTGAGTAGATAAATCTACGTGCTGAATTTTGTGGCTGCCGCTTATAGTTATTTGCTTCCCAAGAATTAGCATAGTCTCCTAGGGAAGTGGAATTTGTATCTACTTTTAGTTGTTTTTCCTTTACTTATATCCTAGGAATCTTTGTTTTATGGGCTAGGTTTCCTCTGATCTTTGATTACTATCCTTCTAGAACTATGGTCGTCTATTACTACCCTTCTAGAAACTATAATGTTATATTCATTGGTAAATAAATGTTTTTTCACGAAAGTACAAAATAAAAATTCGCTACTTCAATATATGTAAAAAGAATTATGTATCTAAATGATTAAACATAAACCATCACTATTCACATACATATAACTAAAAGTAAAATACGTAAATGGAGAGAACACAATATTTGGTGGTGAAGGAAAACTCTTAAACAACTCATTCATTGAGAAAACCATTCGAGTTTTGGATTGCCAATTAAAAATTTGCTATATAAAAAGAGTTAACTTGTAGATTGACGAAAAAACGTTCTAGATTTTCTAGCCGACCAACTCCTGATACGCAACTATTTAAGGCTCTCATTAGATTTGAAGATTTGTAACTACCTAGACACCTTCTAGCCTCTCCACCTGAATCTCAGGTTGATCAAAGTCGTCAGCCAAAAGCCATCTCAAATCTACGCATGAGCCACACGTTGAAACTCCATAGTTTGTAGGCTAAAAAATGTGAGGCACATAATTAAAAATGGGTGAAGATTTCAAAACAACAAGGCTCTCTTCTCAAATAAAGAAAAATGATCTCTTAATTAATAAGTGATTCTCTTAATCTCACAGTTGCATAAGTCACTCAAAAGAAGGTTCACTCTCACTTCAATTCAGATCTTATGTTCTCTCCAAATTGAAAGAGGTTTGGTCTTTTATCTAGCTTTAGAACACAAAGTTTAAGCCATCAGCTAACTTCTATCTAGCTGCTACAGGACAGAAAGCTTAAGCCGTTATCTAGTTCTATCTAGCACTGAGATATAAAATAGTTTGAATAGTTATTAAGCTCCTATCTAATACTCAAATACAAAAGACATAATATTATAAGATAATAGACTCGATATAAAACTCAATAAATATCATGAAATTTTCCGACACTAAAGACCAACCTAGTATCTTTATTTTTTCTGGATAGATGGACTTGCAAGCATTTTTACAATATTAATATTTTTCAATTTGTTTATAGTTTGGTCAACATTACCAGTGCATTTGGTGCAAACTTTGTCCATATATGAACTGTAAATGTCATCATTAAAAAATCCTATGATACCAGAAACTTGATTATCTCTGCCCGCAAATAAAAATTTTACTTTTCTCTCTGTTTATTTTATTTTTTGTGTAAGGAGGTGTATTGTTTGTTTTGAAATTTGTCACTCTGAGCCTTGAAATAAATGGAAATTCACTACCTAATGCTATCTTCAGCTTCCTGACAACAACTAGATGACATGTTTGTGATTTCCACTCCACATGGACTTAATGTTGAGAGCAAGAGAATTTGGGTGTAAAGTACCTCAGTAACCACATTTTTTGGATTAAATTTCTTGGAATTGGAAATATGTTGTTAGCCCATCTATGGCTTGTTCCTTTGGCTACTAAAGTACATTAATATCTTCAAAGATCATTTATCATCTACAATGCCCCTTTGTTTTTTTCTCATTCGACTTCTTGTATAATACATTCTTGTTTGTGACCTCAGTTCTGCTTTTGAAGAAGGTAGATTTTGTGAGACTTTTCACTCACATGATTCTGGTTGGAGGGGTTGTGAGTCTTGTGGAAAGGTGAGTTGAAGCTGTGCAAAACTACCTATAATGTGTATTGGGAATCTCATAGACGTGCTTTTTACCTGTATTGCCCTGCAAGCAGTTATGTACAATTTTCTGGTCATAATCTCAGCAGTAGTTTACTGAATTTGTCAAGCTTTTGATTTTTTTCTGCAGTGGGTGCATTGTGGATGTATTGTCTCTGTTCATACTTTTATCTTGTTAGATGCTGGCGGTATACAGTGCATGATGTGTTCAAGGAAAAATTCCATTTTGGTACGTGGTAACCAGAATTCTTAAACATATGCATAGTCTGAGATCCAATCTTTTTCCTTCAGGATTTTTGCATCTAACAAATCACTTGCAGGGCATGCATCAAACTGCTGACATAATAAACTGTTTAGATTGGGATTCAAGGAGCAATCCAGCATGCTGTTTAATTGACTAATAGAATAGGGTGTGCATGCAAAATTAAAACTTAATCACCTTCCATAAAAATCACGCTAAACTAGGTTCCTTACTAGGGTATGAAACTCTGGTAACAGCTTGATCCATCTTAATAGATGATAATGCCAAGGAGCCAAGAGGATTTTCCTGAAATCTGTGAAATGCCTCAGGTTTGATCTCATGTATGGGCAATTTTATAATAGTGAGATGGGATAAATACTTGCCTCTACTGGCTAGATGTACAATATAGTGATTGCTAGATTTTGCTGTGCTACATATCCCAGTCTATCAATTCCCGGAACCCATATATGTAACTAGGCTTGCCCTGGGTTAGTGGAAAATAACTGTATCCTGGTTAAAATTGCATTGTATATGTTATACCTTGAACATAGCTGGACCATTTTGATATTATCATTGATGCTTTATTTTAATCTTCTTATTTTTCTTCCAAATTCAAATGCAATTTCCATACACTTGATGACCTTTAGATCTCTTACGGTAGCTTGGATTAAATCCAGCCACTCCTTAGCCCTCTTCTTACCTTCTAAATTTAGGCTACAAAGAATTGATCAATCCAGATCTAGGTCCTTTATATGATGTTGTAAACTGTGTTCAAAATATTTCAAACTTCTGTTCTTTTATCCATAATATTTATCATCTGGTGCTTTTATTGGCTCCATGCACTATGCCATTTGTATGGAATTCTCATACCAGTTTTTTTCCCCCTTTCCAGACATCAAATCCAGGGTGGTCAGCTTCTCTATCTCTTCCTTCATCCGTAGCTGATCTTCTTAAAGATCCTGCTACGAGAAGTTGGAGTAAGTTTGTTGGAACAGGTTCCACAAGGCTATGGTGGCATGCAACAAATTTATATAATTCTTCAACTTCTAACTCAGATCTGCAATCAAGGATGCCCTTTGTTGTTGATGTTACAAATGGTGTTGACAGAATTATGGGTGGTGACAAATTAGCTTCTTCTTCATTGGAAAGACATAAAATTTGTACTAACGCTGAAAGATTATTGAATGGAGGTGTGGAGCACCCAGTGTATGAAATGTCTGAATGTGGGAAAACAGGTATTTATTGACATTTACCCTCCACTAAACAGAGGAGATGCCCATGCCCCAGGATCAAGGGCCAAAAACATGCACCCAAAGAGGGGTCAGGGATGGGTAGAACATGATGAAACCTAAGAAGAAAAAGCAAACATTTGTGTATTCTTTGGCCTGCATATAATTCTTCAGGCAGATTTCATTTGTTTGTTTATTCCGTTTTCCAATTTTTTAATTGAACAATCATTGAATCATTGAAAATATTTTGTTCCAGCTTTCAGCCAAGAAGAGAAACCAAGCTCATGTCTATCTAGTTCTCTGCACACATCCATTTTCAAGGATAAGCCATCTACTCCACATTTTGTCCTAGCTTCTCATTCTACATTAGCCAGTGAAACAGTTAGCCAAACAACGGTTTGTGGTATCCAATCTCAACAGCTGATGCCTCCACTTGCCCTGGGAAAGGCACTAACTGGTGGCTCGCATAATGGAGTAGACTCATCTGGTGAAACCCAGATGCCTAATTCAAGGTTACGAGCTGATGCACGAGACCGAAATCAATTACTCCCTCGGTACTGGCCCAGGATATCCAATCAAGAGCTGCAACAAATCTCTGGGGAGTATCCTTCAGATTAATGCCAGTTCTGTATTTATTACTCATTGATAAGTCACAATGGTAAATTAAATTGTTTCATAAGGGAAGCTTGGCTCTGTTTATTTTATATCAAAAGATACTCCCATCTTGCTGCTTACAGATAGTTCAAATTAAACCTTGACACTTTTAGTTCCAACTCCATAATTACTCCACTTTTTGAAAAGATGCTGAGTGCTAGTGATGCTGGCCGAATTGGGCGCCTAGTGCTGCCAAAGAAGTGTGCGGAGGTGATTTTTAAACTCTCTCTGGATTGATTGATCATATATTTCTTTCCAGTGTCATTTTGCACATTTTTTGGGGTGAACCTTGCTTAATGGTGAGGTTGCTATATATTAGCTTGGACAATCATACGTTCAAGCCATGGAAACAATCTCATTGTATTGCATGGGTATAGTAGCGTGCATTCGACCTTTCACCAAGCCTGCATATAGGAGGGCACTAGATCACAACTTTTGGAAATTTTCTGAGTGACAATGTTGCAACGAACTTTTAGACTTGAATTTTTTTGAAATTTTCTTAGCAACAATGCTGCAATGATTTTTAGGGTAGATTATGAACAAGTCAATAGGGTGAAAATTACTCAATATAACCTGGTTTTGTTTCACCCTTCCGCCTCTATTTTTCTAGAGCCATGCAGCTTTTTATTCCTTGAAGATAATTTTGCAGCTTTTTATTCGTTGCAGCTTTTTTTTTGGGGTGGGGATCGAGCACTACATGTTCTCTGGTTATTGCAGTTATTCTCTATGGCCTCTTATATTCACCACAATGGTCTTTAATAAAATAAGCCATCTAACCACACTTCTGAGCTCTTATTTTAGCTTAAGCTGTTGGGAAGTCATGATATGTAATTGAGGTAACACTTGGATATGGCCTATTTGATGAGATGTCAGATGTGGTGCTGTATTTTTGGTGAATATTTTCATATAGAAGAGGCCGCCAATTTAATGTGTGTGTTTGCGAGCTAATAGGAACATGGGCACTCTTATTTAAATTGTAAACTTGATTGTTTTGTCTTTCTTATCTGCATTCGAGAAATAATTACAAAAATTCCAGAGGAAATTTTTGTAGAAATAAAAGACTAAATTTAATTGTGAAAAGGCATTATGTGAAAACCCATTTGGTTGTCCATCTTGCTGACTCAGTTCAGATCACATTATGATCATTATTGTGGGGATTTACAGAAGAAGGGACGCGTAACCCTCTGCAGCCAATAGTTTCTGGATTGATGACGTGGGAAACCTCTTTGATATAATTTAATTTGCTGCTGACAGAATGGCACCTATTTTTTGGCTTTGTAGTTGGGCCTCAAAATGTGTCAATGATAAGTAAATGCTATAGCCTATAGCTGCTTCTAATGGCATGTATTATATTGCTTAACGAATCATTTAGTTATTTAATAATCCGTTGCCCTCTTAATGGATATGAGATGCAATGGTGATTCTAATTTTTCTGGTTTAAGGTAAATTATGCACAGCAACAGTATTGATAATGGTCATATGTTATTTCTTGATGATTTGGTAGATTACTTAATTCCAGAAGCAGCTATTAATTCAGTCCATTGTCATTTACCTTGGAACAGACTTATTTCCCACCAATTTCACAGCCAGAAGGATTACCTCTTAAAGTCCAGGATGTAAAGGGAAAAGAGTGGATTTTTCAGTTCCGCTTCTGGCCCAATAATAACAGCAGGATGTATGTTTTGGAAGGGATAACTCCTTGCATCCAGTCGATGCAGCTGCAAGCAGGAGATGTAGGTAAATCGCTCATCCTTCATAAGTCTGACTATTTCCTTGATATTGGCTGTCAACTCCTGCTAGATTATGTGTTGCCTGGTTCAAAGATTTAGGGGCCTGATTTACCATGGACATTGAATTTTTTAACCTGCAATTTTTCTGTCATATGCCTGATCGGGATTTCAGTCAGGCTTGACCTTACTTGCCACTACAATTTCATTGTTCTTCTACCTAGGTATTTTTTTGTTGTAGCATTCCTTTAATTTTGTGTGAACTTAACCCCAAAAATGGTTGTTTTAAGAGAGAAGAAGGCACTCCATTTTAAATATTGATTGCCCTATTTCTCTATGTTAGATGTTTTCCAGTGCATTTCCCCTGCCTCCATTTCACTTCTTCCATGTATTTTTTTCCCCTTTTGGCATGAATGATCTCGTGTATCCTTTCACATTTCTTATTTTAGAACATTGTTTTTTTAAGATTTGTGACAATTTCCTTTTGTTCTTCAGTGACATTTAGCCGCTTAGAGCCTGAAGGAAAGTTAGTCATGGGATTTAGAAAGGCTTCAACTGTTCCACCACCTGATCAGGTCTTGCATGTGCATCTAAGAGCTTACTGTGTGCTTTGCGATTAATTTCATGTATATTAATATTTCTTCATGCGTTTGTAGCAATTCCCCGTGTATGGGAGATTCTTGTTTTGGTTTATTATATGATTTGCAGTTCTCTGGCAAAGTAAATTGATTCTGTTAATTTCTTGTGGCCCAAGAAAATATTAGACATCGTTGAATGAGCTTTCTTGAATGGTTTACATTTTATTCTGGCAAAGTAAATTGATTCTGGCAACATTGTATTCTTATTCATTCCGTACATTTTGCAAACCACTTCTCTCTCTCTTACCTCTGCCGCACTAAATAAAATTTTCATTTGAAAATTACAGAGGAGTAGATGAAAGAAAGGAAAAGAAAATTGATAATTTTTATTGTACTATTGTTCAGATCAAAATGTAGTTGCATAACACTGGAAAAGGATGACAGGGAGAAGTCTGGGTTGGCCAAATACTGTTGAATCTATGATGTATAATGATTCAAAAATCATATCTACATAAATATTGTTGAAACGTGAGTTAGTTGTGTTGCCAAATTAAATAGTGCAGACTGCCTGCAGAGGAAATTGGCTAATATTACCTTTTCATTACATCTGGGGTCTGTACGAAAAGATTGTTAATATCATTTGGTATAGAATCTAATGCATGATAATAATTTAGTGCTTTGTGGTGGATGATCCGTAATTGTTTGTGCAGTATCTACCTTGTATGAGACAATTGGCATGGCCATAAAATATGATTTGGTATCACCAGAAAGTTATCTTGATATATGATGTGGTAATATTACAATGTTATCACTAGGTGTTTCTTACTTGTTATCAGTCTCTATATGAAGGCTGAGAAGTATCCCTGCAAGATTCCATCATATATTGTCTCTTCATTTGCATTGGCTTTAGAAAACAGCTCACAACTTGGCTTTTGGTATCACAATAACTCATTAGTTTTCCAAGTTGCATTGTCTTCAATCTGTGTAGTTCATTCATAATAATGATCCTTCCGTATTTTGTTTCTTCATTTTGTTTACAGGCTATGCAGCCTATCAAAACTGGTAACGGAATGTCTACAACTGGAGATGTTAGTATAAACAACCTAAACCTGGTGGCAGCTTAACTAATTAATCATTGTTTGCAAGATAAATTAATATCACAAAGTTAATTGTTGGACCAGGCTAATGCCTCAGATCCGGCCAGTGTGTGGTCTAAAATTGATACATCAGGATACATAGCAAAGGAAACACTTGGGGCATCTCTTCCTAGTAAGAGGAAGAATGGCATGCTAGGTTCTAGGAATAAGCGACAAAGGCTTGACAATTCAGATATCATAGAGCTCAAGGTAACACTGGAAGAAGTGCAAGGACTGTTTCGATCACCTGGTGACCATGTTTCCAATGTTGTAATCATTGAAGAGTTTGAGATTGAGGAATATGAGGTACTATTTATGACATGCAATGTATTCTTTATGGTCTCTGATCAAGTTTGCTCTATTAAGTAGTTCATTCTCTCTGAATTAGACCCGTGTAGTACTTACCTGTTATTTTGGCCTTAGCATTCTGCTTTGTGGTTGTATTGAGAGACACTGATGTTGAGGCATTGAATGTCGTAAATAAATTGCACTTGCACAAATTGAAGGCATATTGTTGCAGGGTCTTTAGTTTTGTTCCAGGTTTGATCTTTTATATTACCATAAGTAAGGTTTTATTTGTTAATCTCAAGATGGTTACCATTATTTACACTTGTTTGTGTCCTGACTCCTGAGAATGATGGCAATGACGAGAAATTCAATAAATGGAGGGTGAGAAGGTGAACAGTATATGTGATCTATTGCTTTGCAACAGTGAAGAAATGTCAGTTCCTCCTGTTTGCTGATTCAAGTAATTATTTTGTATTATGTTTGAGGAGGACCACAATGCTAATGAATGTGCACTAGTCATGGCTTAATCATGAAATACTGCTTAAGAAAAATGGCCTTTCTCCAAGTCACTGTCTTTACAAAAGCTTTTATTAAATACTGTTAACTTTTGATGATTAGATCAATTGATTGTGTCACAAGCATCTCAAAAATTCCCTTCAGTTATAACATGGTCTTATCTTTTATTTGTTAGGATGCTCCTGTAATTGGACGACCAACAATTATTGCCAGGTATTCTGTGGGGTACATTCCTTGTCTGTGCAACTGTTTTCACTCATCTTTCCACATTTATTTTCACTTGACACGGCTACATATTTTAATCAGATATGTGAACCTTTATCTGGATTTCACTTAGCTATGCCTTTTCTTATGTTTGATTTGTGGCAACTGGCATGTAATTGGCATTTCCTTTTATTTCTTAAAAAATAAATGTTAGGTCGGTAGAGGATTCTTCTATTCATTTTCTATTACACTAGTGTTCTTTGTTCTTACACAACAAATTCATTGTAGGAAATCTGAAAATCTGAAATTTATGCAAGGAATAGACATGTTTGCTGCTATGGGGAAATTAAATTTACTGCAGAAGAATATTTATTGTTTTTTTGTTCCAGATGTTTATTTTTCTGTATGTGTACCCATATGCATGTCTCTGTGCTGGTTTCTAGACACACACACACAAAATATCTTGTGGAAGACGATCCTTGAATCTCTTTGGCCTCTAAATCTCAGTTGATGATATTACATTGCTGATGTTCTTGCTCATCATATAATTTGTTTTTTCATTTATTAATCTGCCCCCTTTCCCGGACATGTTTGGGTGTTATAAACTTCACAGTTGGTTCAATTTCTCTATTTTATTGGTTTTGAACATGTTGGACATTACTAGGTAGGTCTCCCAACTCATGTACATGTGGGGTGGGGCATCCTGATTTGCTGGGCTTACATCTTTTATTGAATGTCTAAGGCCAATTTCACATTTGTTTCTCAGTGAACATGTCCAATGGGCCCAATGTGAAGACTGTTCAAAGTGGCGAAAATTACCTTCTGATGCTCTTCTTCCCCCAAGATGGACATGCTCCAAGAACTCATGGGATCCCGAGAGGTATTGAATCATCAATTCCTGCAAGATATATGTTTTGTGTGCAAAATTTGTAACTTTTACCATAGCAGAATATTGTTTAGTAACCAATCATAATTTCACACTGAGGTAATTAAAGGAAGATATTTTAAGTGCCTTGCTACTATTATGTCCACCATAACTTGCCCAAGAGAAGGGAAAGAGGAATCTACAGTATTCATCAGTTTTCAGGTTCCCTTGGCTTTTGCCATTTTGGATGCTGTTATATAAATAAACTTATTTTCGCTGTGTTTTTTCACTTGATCAGCAAAATATGCACAGAAGTTTCTGGAATTTCTGTGATATGAAAGGTAAGGAAAATAGGGTAAAAAAGAAAAAGAAAGGAAAAAGAAAAGAAAATGTGCTTTTCTTTTCGTTATTCGATATGAATAAAAATTATATGCAGAGAAAAATAAAATTTCAAGAAGCTTTGCCGCCAATATAGACAGAGGATAAGAACCAGAAAAGAGCAATTGTGCTGTTTTGCCTTTTCTTTAGAGCTCTGTTCTCTCTGTCGGCTTTCTCTGTCGGCTTTCTCTGTACCCACAGTTTCTCTTTACCCATCAATCAGTGTGAAACTATTAGAGAGAAGATAAACATTAAATAAAGTCATTCATACTTGCACCCTTTCAAAAAAAAGTACCATCAACAGACCTCCCTAGTAATGATTATATAACTAGCACATCTGTCATTTGCACCTCTATATATGTGTATAGTAATGATTGTATAACTAGTACATCTATTATTTGCGTCTTTGTATATGTGTATGTGATTTAGTCCTTATTACAATATATAATATAGGAAAAGAGAGATTCATCTTACTTGTATGCTTATTTAGGTTGAAGTGTGTGCCAAATGTTTCTAATTGAACCACATTTTAGTGAAAGAAAGATGTTCCGTTTTTTCTCTGAAAATTTTAGCTTACTTCGTATCAGTTCAATTTTCTCATGAACCCGAATTATTTGCTGACTGTTTTTCTTACTGCATTGCCATCATTCATAAGCAGGGAATATTGAATACCATGCACATGAGTTAGTTTTATTCACATGTATATATAGGGTTATTTATATATATTTAAAATACTAAACTACCCTTGTAAATAAATACATTGTACTATATTTTAAAGCGTATTCTAACAATATATTCTAAGGCTTCCTTTAAGTTAGAGTATTGATTTTGATCACGCTCAACTTGTTGTAAGCATATATAACTATTATAGTTAAGGAATTGGTGGAAATGTCTGTAGGAAGATCTTCGGTCCACACATGATGAATGTGAACTAAGCCTTGTTGGAGTTTCTCATGAACAAAACAACAATTTATCTCAAATGCTTTATGTGCTGCTGAAATATCAAATTTGAAACAATGCGGATGTTGCTTAATTATTGTATTATAATTGAGAAAGTCTGAAATTCTTATAATCAAGAGAATTAAGTAATTATTGAAATCGCATCATTTTATAGAAATATGCGTTGAAACACAATATTCTGATTTATTACTTGACCTGGCTACCCATTTGTTTCTTATTCTTCTGTGATATAATGTTGCCTCCAACTAATACATAATAGCTGGTGATAGACTTCTAATCATATATCAATTTTAGTCCAATTTGCATCAGAAAAATTATTGACATAAGATCACCATAGTCAATGTAAAGTAAGTCTCGTATTGGTGTGCCTATAAGACATCTTATAGTTCACATTACAGCCATCTAATGAGAAACACAAGGAGAAGACAAACTAGCTTACAACATTTGTTGAGAAAGCGATATTTGGACAAGTCCCAACAAGGTTGTTGAGCTTGGCAATTACTCTTCGATACCTTCCTGGTTTAGCAAAAACCTCCTATCATCTTGTGATAACTTAGTTTCCAAATCTATGGGAGTATAACAAGATTTTGAATCTAACATACTGGTTTAGTAAATCCATAGTATACTTTCTCTCCTTTGTAAAAGAAAGATACTTTGACGGCAACTGGCAACCTCAATAGCAAGAAAATAAGCAAATTTTCAAGCAAATTTTCAAGACTTTTAATTTGAAATTGACTTCGAAGGAACAATTTTAGATTTGTAATGTTATTATAATATCATCTACATATACAATAAGAAAAATACAAAGCATTAGAATGATGATAGAGTACAAAGTGATCGTTGTTATAACGAGAGAGCCTAGACTTAATATCGCTTCATTGAATGCCAAACCACGTTCACTAGGACTCTTTCAAACCATACAAAGGCTTCTTCAACTGACAAATAAATCTGGACTCCTATTCATCAACAAACCTTGAGGTTACTCCATATAAACCTCCTTTTGAAGATCATTATGTAAGAAGACATTCTTGACGCCTAACTGATGCAAAGACTAGTGATGAGTAGCGGTCAATGAAATCAGAAGTTTAATAGAAGTCAACTTAGCAATAAAATAGTATCAGTATGGTCAACCCTATATGTATGAGGTCTTCTGGAAAAGACAAGTATCATCACAGCTGAACTCAAGGCAATATTGGAACAGAGGACTCGAAAAGATTACCATTGAATGAATCACACTCCTCATCAAATTATACTCTCTAATTGATGGACAAGACCCAAATAGGTCGCTGTTGGCTGATTGCTACGATTTCTTAAGCGGCAGACAATCTCGCAAGATTGGGTAGAAGGTCAACAGAAACAGGAATGTGAAGATCAGGTCTCCATCTAGGATCTTCAGGTGTTGGGGAGAAAATATGCGGTAGAATTGAGAATATTAATTATGGTTAGAAGGATGACAAAGATATATTATGAGTTTGCTAGGAATAAAGATGAAGGAAGGTTAAGTGAGATGG
Organism: Nepenthes mirabilis; assembly: GCA_025585075.1. Classification (NCBI taxonomy): domain Eukaryota; kingdom Viridiplantae; phylum Streptophyta; class Magnoliopsida; order Caryophyllales; family Nepenthaceae; genus Nepenthes; species Nepenthes mirabilis. The sequence goes on from JAODPA010109758.1 coordinate 15,319, forward strand.
TGACACTTTAAACGTGTATCATGTGAACCACCATGAAATTATATAATTTAATGATGTTGTAGGCAACAAGAAAAGGGGGGGGGGCCTTGGAGGATCCTGCTCCGCGAAGCTGGATTTTCCTTGGGGGATCCTGCCCTGCGAAGCTGGATTTTTGTCCCAAATTTATTTATTTTTGTTTATATAAAGTTTGTATTTAAAAAAAAAAAAACTCAAAAGGGAGCGAAACTCCCACTCTGTGGAGCAGGAACCCCTCTCCCATGGGGGGGACAGGTGTGTGCATTTTTAGAGTATGGTTGCAAAAGATTAACCAGAATATTAATTACCCAAAAAAGAAATTTGAAAATGCCACGAATGGGTTAGCATAGTTGAAAAGGGTGACTTTACAGATTATCCTTAGGCAAGGTCCCCCAGTCCTTGGTCAGGCTTTGCCAGCGGCCTTTGGGTTCTGCTGTGTCTGATTCTTTATAGTTGCCTTTTTCATCATTTTCTTTTCCTTTTTAGCACTGTAAAAAAAAAAAAAAAGCTATACACAAAAATGTAAAATTTTATTGAAACTCTACACAGTTTTTTCCATGGAATTTTCTAAACATCCAAACACAGGAAAATTAACTTTGTTTTTCCTTTCCTATAAATTTTCCTAGAAACAAACTGGGCATAAATGACAGTAATTGCTATTGAAAACAAACTTCCTCCCAAGCTATATGGTTGGTCTTTCACACCAAAGCAATCATCAGTTTGACTTTGGAATGCTGTTGTCAACCCTAATAGTTAGCTGCATTGGTGCATATATGTGTTAACTTGTGAGATCTCCAAGTACATATTCCTTTTTTAGCACATCAAAAGATGTTCAAATCCATGCATTAAAGTTTTTCCAAACTTGTGATATCTTCTCTTCAGTTGTCCTTTGTGTGTGTGTGTGGGGGGGGGGGGGACCCTTTCCGAACCGATGCTTTGCGGGAGATTTGTGCATCGAGCTGCTCTTTTTTATGTATCTTGTTGATGAGCATGGCATGGATGTGATCTCCCCTCTCCCCATCCCCTAACATCCAACCCCCCTCCCCCCAAAAAAAAAAAAAAATGAAAAAACAACAAAACAAAATGCTCTTTCCCTTTGTATGTTGACTGGTGAATCTGTAGCTTGTCATAGTCTGATTGGCTTACCAGGATTATGTGATTTTGTTAGCAGATTTTCATGCGATGCTGCCCAAGAATTGACAGCAGAACAGGTTGAAGATCTGCTATCGACCAGAAATCCATGTATGAATCGCTATGGATGGTTTTTCAATCTATTTTGATCCCTTCCCCCCGTTTCATTCTCTCCCCCACGGATCTCTTCCCCCAGCCCCCAGCCCTCCAGAGAAAAAAGAAAAACGAGCCAATCCACAGCGTGAAACTCCTGCTTGCCAGATCTAGAGAAACCTCTTACTTCTGGCTATGGATGAAAATATTAGTAGTAGTATTAGTTGCAGCTGTATTAGACATTATGTATGGATTTTGTTTTTCTCAAGGCCACATCAAAGGTGAAAGATTGAATTAATGTTATCTTTTCGAGAGTTCTGGCCATATATTAAGTTTGACAATAATTAATATTTTATTTATCTATTTTGAGAGTTCTGGTCAATTTTAATAAAATTAATGTTATCTTTTTAGGTCATTAAAAATTTTCTAAATTTTGATTGCTAAATGTTTTATAATCAAAGGTTTTTAAATATTAAAATATATTTAAAATGTATGGATTTAAGTTTTCAATAGTGAAAGAAAGCAAAAATGACGATATACCAGGATATGCCACAGTATCATGAAGTATCAGTATTGGGATTCTAGATACTTATCGTATCGTCTCGTAGTTTCATTCATGCCTTCAGTCCCAATAGATTATTCTCACCTTCATTTCGAGGCCTTCACTTTCTTATTGTAGAGGAACCTTGTTCATTTATAGCACGGAAAGTATCTCACAGGAGCTAATGTGCGAAAAAAAAAAAAAAAAGAGGAGGAAAAAAAAAAGCAGCTCACATGAGCCATGGTGAAACATTGAATGCAAAGCTGTTTGTGGGACTTCACATTTCAATTCCAATTTCCCATGTCATGCTTTCTTCTCTATCTTTGTCAATGAACTTTAACCAGCACTTTAAAATCTGCTGCTTTTTTGGCAGCTGCTTCTAAGAAACTGAAGGCTGCTAAACAGGACCCTGGTCCCCTTGAGACATTGGAAGGACTCGATGCTCTTGCCAATCTTGCTATCCGGGAAGAAGGTGACTCTCTACCTTCGTCTTCACAGACTACAACAAAGCACCCACGACATAGACCCGGCTGCTCTTGCATCGTCTGCATTCAACCACCGAGTGGGAAGGGCCCCAAACACAAGCAGACGTGCACTTGTAACGTCTGTCTGACTGTGAAACGGCGTTTTCAAACGATGATGTTGCGGCGTGAGAGGAAACTATCCGAGGAGGCTGAAACTGCCCATCAAAAGTGGAATCAGAATCCACAATCATTGGGAAATCTAGAACGAGTGGTCGACCTCTCAGACTGCAATAGTGTCGGGTGTAGCAGCTCCGACCAGAAAGCTACATGCACCCAGGGTTCTGATGAAGATCCGAGCCAGAGATCCTCTATCTCACCTTATAAAGGCCAATTTGACCTGAACATCCAGCCGGAACGAGACGAAGAGCTCTCACCTGTATCGGATTCAGCGGGGATGTTGAGGCTTCTTCAAGACGCCACTGAGAGATACCTCCAGCAACAAAGACAGTTACACTCCGACAGCAGCATAAACACCAATGGCAGTCAAAGAGAATCCAGTCCTGCTCGATTGGGTGGCGACGACCAACACCCTAGCCAAACACCAATAATCGGCCAGAGTGGTGGTGCTACTCTCAGCCCTCTGGCAATGCTGTCTGTAAGTCCAGTAGCTTCAACATCTGCCACCGGGTAAATCTCTAATCCTTCTCGTAAAATTACTTGTCTAAGTCCATCTGATCTGGTATGGTAGGGCCGGAGTGCCGTGTTTATTGGGGCTTGTATATAGGTAATAGGGGGAAAAGAGGAAAAAAATGTTTGATGGAATGACTAATGTCGTATCCCACTTTGGTAGTAGAGGTAGGGACTGAGCTCTTTGAAGGAATCAAGTGAAATAGGAAGAAATTTTACTAAGCTGGGGAAAATTGGTTGATCCCACGTTATTTTTGTCCACCACGCTCTCACTTAGCTAAGGCTGTTGAAGCTGTAAACTAAATTATTAAACAGTTTTTTTTTTTTTTTTATGAGTATTGCTAATTGTCTATCTATTTACAATTCACTCTCTTCATGGTCTTATTCATTGGGTTTAAAAATTAAAAAAAAATAAAAGAGGGGGGGGGGGTGTGTCTTAGATATAGAATGTGATATTGGTGGGTTTTTTTATGTATGTTTGAAATGCAACTCACTAGAAATCCTGTGTGCTGTATGCAATATCTTTCCTTTTTAGCACGACGCAGTTAATTAAAAAAATTGGTGTATGATTGTCAAAGATATATGTTAAATTATGTCCCAAAAAAAGTTGAAAATTCAAATATTTCAAGATATGAAACAAATATTAAATATATTCTCAAAATTCAATCCTTTGTAAATATACTTTTAGTTTAAATAACTTCTTGTAATCTCAACCTTACATATCCGTAGTATAAACTGTATTCTGTCTAAAAAGAACTGATCAAAATTTATACCATTTTAATGTCACACCCAATATGCCTTGTAAAATGTTCTAAATAGATCTAATGTCACTTGTTGAATCATTTACATGTACAAATTGAGTTGTCTTGTTTGATATCTAATGAGCATTGGGAAAGAAATAATAACGGTGTCACACGGTAATTTTATGAATTTTAATTTTATACGGAATTGGATTTAAAAATAGTTAGAAATAAAATTAGAAAAATAGATTTAATTTTTCCAGTGGTTGATTGATTTATCTCCCTCGTCTCACATTTTTAGCCTACCAAGAGCAAATATGGATTTGCCATGAAATGCATAGGCAGAAATATGAAAAGAGATGCTGCGTTTCTTATGGTAAACTTTTTCTATTTCAGAGAATGGAAGGGCTGTTGGAGTGGGAGTGGGAATTTTTCCAAATTATTATTATTGTTTTTGGCTTACTTTATATGTATTATATTGACAATAATTGCATAACCCAACCATTAAGAATGAATTGTGGCCCTCCAAAATTTTCAAATAATAAGATTTTTTTTTTTTAGATTGGATTAAAATTGGGCAGCATGATCATATCAGTTCAATTGATGCAAAATTTTATAAAATTTGATCAATGCATAGAAATATTGTAGACGGCATAAGGTCATGGATCCAGGCTTGATTATTTGTTTAGGCCATGTAGAGTTACGAGTGAAAGTATCTGATTTGATGTAACCTGAATAGATTATAAAAAAATCTTTA
>JAODPA010109769.1:0-19746 GCA_025585075.1 Nepenthes mirabilis
TAAATTTAAAGTTGAACCTAATATTTACGGGTCAAAATAGTGGTATTTGACCTCAATTATAGAAAATATTATGTATTCGGCCTACCCACCAGTAGTGAATAATAGCATATTGTCTTTATTATGTGGATAGCCTTGACTGTGCCTAGCCATTTTTGGATATGGTCTTTGAATCCTATACTTAAATGCTTATTTATTTACTATCGGAATGTTTAATAGTATTTATTACGAGATTGCGTCCTAACATTTGGATTAGATTTAAGTAAGTGATTAAGCATTTAATTATAGGTTTTGATTAAAGTTTAATTATAATATTTTTTATTTTGGGGATGGGACTTTTACAAGAAGTGGTATTTGAGGAAGTCAAAAGGAAAGCTTCTTATTTAATTTGAGGAATTATATTTGAGAAGTGTATTGTGAGGGATATTCTAATGTTAGACTAGGTAGTTTAAGTTCTAGATGGAAGAATGAATATCCGACTTATAAGGTTTGGTCACTTCCTTATGGATGATTCAACAAACGGACACATCATCAAAATTCGGAGTACTGCAAACTGATTGCAACAAATGACTAGAAGACCGTTTGCTAATGTGGGCAAATCTCGGAGATGACCATTTGCCAAAGAAGGCAAATCTCGAAGTAGCAAATTTACTTGTTGGGAATTGCCGATATGGAATTTACCGGTATAGAATGACCGGTATGAGATTGACCGATACGCAAAGGGCCAGAATGAAAAAGGCTAAAATGGAATGGCTAGTCTGCATTTTCCGGAATGGAAAATGTCGGTGGTAGGAATGGCCGATATGGAATTTTAGTATAGAATTTTGGAATGTAAGGCCAGAATAGAATCCCGGAATGCAAGGCCAGATTGAAAAGTCGGAATAGAAAACGCTGGTTTACATTTTTCGGAATGAAAATGTCAGTTTGGCAAGAATGGTTGGTATGGAATTGTGACGGACCGTATTTCTACTGAAAATCCGATATAGTTCCGTCTATAAAATGGATATTCGCTAAATATAAAACCTGTGCAAACCCTGTACAAAATTCACAATACATATACAGGATCCCATACTGCCACAATATACAACATGTGGCGCCGATATCATAACTTCGGTACAACGTCGGTTCAAACGAGATGCCATTAGTACAAATCATAACCATAAAACTTGCGAAAGCTACTATATCTATCAATATACAGTGGAATAAAGCTACAAATCCATCAATATAATACAATTACATCAAAAATACATGTGTTTCCAGCATAATACAATATTCTCCATGACATAACTATAAACTAAGTCCCAAAAGCTTTGTAATGCACGACCCGCCGCCTATCCTCCTCCTACGACCTACTTGGTCTCATCTAGCATAATCGTGTTCATCTAGAAGAAAAAAAGAAGTAAGGGTGAGTTAACAGTTTAACAAGTGTATCATAAATAAATAATCAATAGTATATATATTCAAATGAAACATGAAACAGGATAGAAGCAATATAACATAATATGTAGAGATATGAAATATAATTTAATGTACTTTTACAATTACATTAATTTTTGCGGGCCAGGGTTAGTAAGCCTTACTAACTAAATGTGTTGGAGTGTGTTACACTACACATTCTAAAACATCGGCTACATTTTAAATATACAGCTACTTGGCCATCATTTATCATATCGGCTACATTTTAGATTTACAGCTACTCGACCATCACATATGCCTCCACATGTACCCCCAGAACCAAGGGGCAGTCCTTATCCTTTCATAGTAATATCCTAGAGCTTGCTAAGAGTATTACCTTGTACAATACGCAGCTAAGAAAATCATTGAGTCACCACTATAATATCAATAGCATGTTAAGGGATATCACCCTCCGTGACACAATTTGGTGGCCCTAGTTTCAGGATTTCTTATTCTTTTGAAGGAATGTTCATCATACTTATTTTATCATCATTTCTTCATTCGGGAGAACAATTCGATCATATAATAATTTGTGGATTACCTCCGAATACTTGTATGATTTTTATTTTACTTTCGGATTTAAGTCTTTTCACGGCTTAATTTATGTGCATGAACATCTTAAGGCATAGGGAAGAATGAGAAATCTTACCACCGAGAGACAAATATAACTTTGAGGGCTTTCGAACAATGTTTCCTTCACAAACGGATCATAAACATATTTATCCAGAGCTTGCAATTAAACACATGCAATTAGACATAGCTTCATAACAATTAAATAGGATGGAATCATGCAAAATTTATATTTGTCTCGGATGGACAGTGTCAGGGCCGATTTAGAGCCTCCGAACGTGCCGAACGGTTCGATTCTTTGGAAATCGAACACCCAACCGATGTATATATACAATTAGGACATGGGTAATTATTATTTGAGGGAAAAACATGCATAAATTCGAAATGTAAGGGGTTATGGGAGCTGGGCGCGGGTTTAGGGTTTCTCTGAAGCGAAATCCGCACGAAATGTGGGGAAAACGGACATCAAACCGCAAATAATCTATGTAAGAGTCATGGGTTCCGTGATCTACATGATTTGGATAGGTACCGAAACGAAAATACCCGAGAGAAAATGAATAAAAATCAAAAGATAGGAAAAAGTGGTCATGAGTACACTTGCTTTGACCCAATCTATCACCTTTATAATTAGCTCTCGGATGGGTTCAGACTCGTAGGCTTTGATATCTTTCTTTTCTCTCTTGTTCTTCGCTCTCTCTCTCTCTCTCTAAAACCAGAAAATGGCCGAAAAATATTGCGAAAGAAACCCTCGCATGATTAAATACCCGAATTGGCGCTCGAGTGCCAGTCGGGCGGTCGTTAGGCACCACGACACCCGAAGGGCTGCCGCTCAAGCGCCCATTGGACGCTCGTCGAGCGACCCATTCTGCCAAACGGGTCCCGAGCGCGCCTCGAGCGCTCCTCGGGTGACCGATTCCACTATTTGCGCTCAAGTTGCGCCTCAAGCGGTAGTCAGGCGCCAAGTCCCTTCTACTTATTTTTTCTTCCGATTTTAATTTTCCTAATTTTATATGCATAATTTATTGTTATTATTAACTCAATTAACTTCTAATTATCATGTTTTGGAACCGGATCCTCATAACTCTCTCCCATTTATAAAAATTTTGTTATCGAAATTAACGAATCCCAGGAATTAATTAGACCTATGTACATCAGAAAAGATGGGGATACTTCTCCCGAATTTCATCCTCTCTCTCCCACATTGCCTCCTTACGGGAATAATTCCTCCATAATACTTTTATGAGAGGGATTGTCCTCGTATGCAAAATCTGATCCTTACGATCCAAAATCTCCACTAGCTCCTCCAAATACGTTAAATCATTGTTGATCACCAAGAAACCATAATCAATAACATGCGTCGGATCATAGACGTACTTCTTCAACATCGATACATGGAAAACGTTATGCACCTCGGTCAAATTCGATGGCAACGCCAGCCGATACGCTACTTCTCCAACCTTTTTCAAAATCTCAAACGGTCCAATATAACGCGGTCTCAACTTTCCTTTGACGCCAAACCTTGTGACTCCCTTCGATGGCGAAAGTTTAAGGAACACAAAATCACCGACTTCGAATTGGAGTTCTGATCTCCTTCAGTCCGTATAGCTGTTCTGCCGACTTTGGACAACCTTCAACTTCTCCATGATTATTGCAATTTTCTCCAACATCTCTCTAGTTGCATCGGGCCTCATAAGTCATCTATCTTCAGTGTCCTTCCAATGGATCGGAGATCGACACTTCCTACCATATAGTGCCTCAAATGGAGCCGTACCAATACTTGCCTGGAAACTACTGTTGCATGTAAACTCCGCTAGCGCCAAGTGATCATTCCAACTTCATTTGAACTCCATCACCGAGGCTCGAAGTATATCCTTCAGAATTTGAATGGTCCTTTCTGACTGACCATCGATCTGGAAATGATACACACCACTGAACTTCAGGTTCGTCCCTAATTCTCGATGCAAGCTCTCAAAAAATTTAGAAACGAAATGTGGATCATGATTGGATACAATAGACGCTGACACACCATGCATTCTAACGATCTCGCTGATGTATAGCTGTGCCAAGCAATCACGAGAATATATAGTCCGAATAGGTATAAAATGTGCAGACTTCGTCAATCGATTCACAATTACCCAGATTTCATTATGGTTCCTCAGTGTCCTAGGCAACCCGAAAAAAAAATCCATCGAAATGTCCTCCCATTTTCAACTCGAAATAGACAACGGTTGCTACAATCCTGAAGGTTTTCTCTTCTCAGCCTTATGCTACTGGCAAATGAGACATCGTCAAACAAAAAACATTTATCTTCTTACGCATGTTCCTCTATCAATATATCTTCCTCAAATATTGGTACATTTTGTTGATCCCAGGGTGGAGAGTGTACCTAGTTCGATGTGCCTTCTTTATTTCTTCCTTCAACTCCTTATTGTCAGACACACATAGCCTCTCTTGGAATCTTAGGACTCCACCAACTTGGACATTGAAATCAACTCAGAAATCTCTACCAAGATCGTCAGCAGTGTCCATCAAGAATGAATCATTCACCTGCCCTTCCTTAATCTTCTAGAGGATCTCGGGCTACACCTGCAGAAACGATAACATCATGCAATTGCCTTTAACATATCGCTGGATATGGCAGAACTTTAGGCATTCCAGTATCTCCATCTGCTTAATATACATCATCGCCACCAAACTAGTCTGGCGACTCAGGGCATCCGTAACCACATTCGTTTTTCTCGGTCGATACTAGATCTCACAATCATAATCCTTTAGGAACTCGATCCATCACCGTTGCCTCATATTCAACTCCTATGAAAACAGTTACTTGAGGCTTTTATGATCAGAGAACACCAAAAATTTCTCACCGTACAAGTAGTGCCTCCAAATTTTCAATGCAAAAACCACAGCGGTTAACTCCAAATCATGGATTGGGTAGTTCTTCTCGTGGGCCTTCAACTGCAGAAACCCATAGGCGACCGTCTTCCAATTCTGCATAAGAACACATCCAATCCTGATCTTGAAAGTATCACAATACACCTCAAACCCACCAGAATCATCAGGAAGAGTTAGAATCGTGGCAGAAGTCAACCGATTCTTCAACTCTTAGAAGTTACGATCACCTTCTTTGGTTCATTAAAATTTAGCTTCCTTCTTCGTCAATTGGGTAAGTAGCAACACAATACGAGAGAAATTCTCCACAAATCGACGATAATAATCGGCCATACCCAAAAAGCTACGGACCTCCGTCACGTTCGTCGGTCGATCCCAACTGATAACGGTTTCGACATTCTTAGATCTACCAAGACACTTCTGTTAGAAATGACGTAGCCTAAAAATATAATTTTCTCATGTCAGAATTCGCATTTCTTCAACTTTAAGAATAATTGATGCTCCCTGAGGGTTTAGAGGACAACCCTCAAATGCTCCTCATGCTCCATACTGCTCCGTGAATAGATCAAGATATATTAATAAAAACCACAACAAACTTATCCAGATAAGGTTAAAAAACTTGATTCATCAAGTCCATAAATACCGCGGGAGCGTTCGTCAATCTAAACGGCATAACAAGGAACTTATAATGGCCATACCTCATTCAGAACTCCGTTTTTGCTACATCTTCCTGTTTGATCTGGAGCTGATGATATCTCAATTGAAGATCGATATTAGAGAACACTCGGGTTTCCTGCAGTTGATCGAAGAGATCATCAATCCGCGGCAATGGGTACTTGTTCTTTATCATGATCTTGTTCAACTCATGATAATCCACGCAAAGCCGCAAGGTCCCATCATTCTTCTTCACAAACATGACCGAAGCATTCCATGGCGAAACGTTGGCTCTAATAAAACCCATATCAAGCAAATCTTGCAACTGCTGTTTCAACTCTTTCAGCTCAGTAAGGGCCATGCGATAAGGGGTCCTTGATGTAGATGCCGATCTCGGTACAAGATCAATTTCAAACTCAATCTCATGGTGTGGCGGTGGGGTAGATAACCTATCGGGAAACACATCCTCAAACTTGCACACAACCGAAATATCCTTCGCAGACAATTCATGGCTCTCCACAATGCTAGCATAAGCCAAAAAGGCTTCACAACCACTCTTCAATAGATGGCGAGTTTGGAGGGCCGAAATAAAACTAGTCCACTCTCCGAATTCCTTGAATGTGAAAAGGCTCACATTCTGGGATTGCAAAATCCACTGTTGTGTGAAAGCAGTCAATAGTTGCATGATACTTTGATAGCCAATTCATACCTAGAATAACGTCAAAATCATACACATCCAAAAAAATCAAGTCGATAGCCAAAGGCAACCCATTCACCTCAACAATGCACCTAGGGTAGAAAACATCGGTAATAACAGAGGATCCCATGGGCGTTGATACAACTAAGGAGAAATCAAGGGTCATGGGAAAGGATGCAAGACGACAGGCAAATCAGGGAGAAACAAATGAATGTGTAGACCGATAATCAAAAAGCACAGTACAAGAAATTTCACAAATGGAAAGAATATCTTTCACCACATTATCTGATGCCTTGGCCTCACTTGCGGATACTGCAAAAGCTTTTTCTTATACCACAGGCTTCAGAGAATGGGCCTTCAATGGATGAGGGCATTCCTTGACCCTGTGCCCCACTTGGCCATAATTGAATAGCCACCCGTCAATTTAAGACAATGTCTACTCCTATGCATCTTCTCACATTGTTGACATAGGACCACTGAAGCTTGAGAAGATGAAAAGGTCTGACTACTCTTCTTATTAGAATTCGGCTGCTTTGGTTTCTTGGACGGCCTCCCTGAACTTGCACCAGAACTAATACTAATCCCCCTCTTACCTTGCGACCGCTTCTTGAAAAATTCCTCCTTCGCAAGCTCTCATTCGTGGATCAGGGCATGAACCAACGCATCTGCTAAGTTGTCAGGTTGAGGGTCACCAACTGCTTGCGGATATTGTCCTACAAGCCTTGCAAAAAATTTCTCGCTTTTCTCTCCTCATCCTTGACCATATAAGGGGGAACTGTGACATCTCAGTAAATTTGGCATCATACTCGACCACAGTCTGACTGTCTTACCTCAAACGGATAAACTCCTCCTTCTGGACACGGAGGTTGGAAGGAAAATACTTCTTCATGAATGCTTCCTCAAATATCGGCCAAGTAATCTCATTCTCAGGCACCCCTAAGGCTTTCTTTTTCATTTGCCACCAGCGATGCGCCTCACCCTCTAGCAGGTAGGACGCAAACAGGACTCTATCCTCCTCGGGATATCGAATCACAGCGAACACTTTTTTCAATCTCTCAAACCATGTGTCTGCTTTAATAGGGTCAGGCTCCCCCAAGAACTATAGGACTCGCTCCTGAATGAAGCGATTATAGGCAGATGGTCCCGGATTTGTAGGGACCTATACCGAAGTCAAAGTAGGAACAGGGGCAAGATTTCTTTGCTCCATATTCTCAATGATGTTCGCCATTCGACCCAATAAATTCAAATATTCGACTTCCCGGTCACGCGGTTGACCACCTCCCCGAGAGCCTCTACGTCTAGGCGGCATGATCGACTTCAGTATCACTTTCCGAAACAAGAACGGTACAAGTTAAACAAAATATCAAACTCTAATCAGGACATTATACTTTACGCAATTAAACATAATTATTCATTCCAACTTAGTTCTCGTCTAAGTTACGCGAACTAAGACAATTAGGACTACCCATCCTAACCTATTCATTCTAGGCCTCCCTCTATCTAATTCGTCTAGTCTATTTTATCCTAAATTTTCGCATACGATTCAAATTAAATCTAACGCATCTCCTTTCTCTGATACCAACTGTGATGGACCGTATTTCTACCGAAAATCAGGCAGAGTTCTGTCTATAAAACAGATATCCGCTAAATACAAAACCTATACAAAATCGACAATACATACACGACATATACATAGGATCCCATACTGCTACAATATACGTGTGGCTCCGACATCATAACTCTGGTACAACGTCAGTTCAAGCGAGATGCTACTTGGTACCAATCATAACCATAAAACCTATGGAAGCTACTGTATCCATCAATATACAGCAGAATAAAGCTACAAATCCATCAATATAATGCAATTACATCAAAAATACATATGTGTATCCAACATAATACAATATTCTCCATGACATACAAAAGCTATAAACTAAGTTCCAAAAGCTCTATAATGCACAATCTGCGGCCTATCCTCCTACGACCTACTCGGTCTCACCTAGCATAATCGTGTGCTCATCTGGAAGAAAAGAAGAAGTAAAGGTGACCTAGTAGCTTAGCAAGTGCATCATAAATAAATAATCAATAGTATATATATTCAAATGAAACATGAAATAAGATGGAAGCAATATAAGAGAATATGTGGAGATATGAAACATAATTTAATACACTTTTACAATTACATCAATCTTTGCGGGTTAGGGTTAGTAAGCCTTACTAACTAAAGTTGCGGGAGAGTGAAAAAAGAAATGTGTTACACTACACATTCTAAAGTATCGACTACATTTTAGATATGCAGCTACTCGACCATCATTTATCATATCGGCTACATTTAGGCCTGCAACTATTCGGCCATCATATATGTCCCCACATGTATCCCTGGGACCAAAGGACAGTCCTCATCCTTCCACAGTAATATCCTAGAGCTTGCTAAGAGTGTTACCCACTACAATATGCGGTTTGGATAATCTTTGAGTCACCACTGTAATACTAATGGTATGCCAAGGAATATTACTCTTTGTAACACAATTCCGCGGCCCTAGTTTTAGAATTTTTTATTCTTTTGAGGGAAGGTTCACCATACTTCTTTTATCACCATTTCTCCATTCGAGAGAACAATTCGATCATATAACAATTTGTGGATTTCCTCCGAATACTTGTATGATTTTTATCATACTTTTGGATTTAAGTCTTTTCACGACTGAATTTATGTGCATGAACATCTCAAGGCATAGGAAAGAATGAGAAATCTTTCCACCGATAGACAAATATAATTTTGGGGGCTTCCGGACAACGTTTCCTTCACAAACGGATCATAAACATATTTATCCAAAGCTTACAATTAAACACATAGAATTAGACATAGCTTTATAATTATTAAAGAGGGTGGAATCATGCAAAATTCATAATTGTTTCGGATGAACAGTGTCAGGGTCAATTCTTGGAAAATCGAACGCCCAATCGATGTATATACATAATTAGGATATGGATAATTATTATTTGAGGGTAAAACATGCATAAATTCGAAATGTAAGGGGTTATGGGAGCTAGTTGCGAATTTAGGGTTTTGCCGAAATGACATCCGCGCGAAACATGGGGAAAACGAACATCAAATCACAAATAATCTATTTAAGAGTCATGGGTTCTGTGATTTATATGATTTGGGTGGGTATCGGAAGGAAAATACCTAAAAGAAAACGAATAAAAATCAAAAAAGAGGAAAAAATGGGTGTGAGTACATTTACCATGACCCGATATATTACTTTTATAACTAGCACTCGGACAGATTTAGACTCGTGGGCATCGATCTCCTCTTTTTCTCTCTTGTTCTTCACACACTCTCTCTAAAACCAGAAAATGGCCGAAAAATATCATGAAAGAAACCCTCGTGCAATTAAATATCCAAACTAGCACTCAAGTTCCAGTCGGGCGGTCATCAGGCGCCACGGCACCCGAAGGGCTGCCGCTCGAGTGCCTATCGGGTACTCGTCAAGGGACCCATTCTACCAAATGTGCCCCGAGCACGCCTCGGGCGCTCCTTCGGTGACCGATTCTGCTATTTGTGCCTAAGTTGCACCTCAGGCGGTAGTAAGGCGCCAAGTCCCTTCAACTTATTTTTGCTTCTGATTTTAATTTTTTTCATTTTTAAGCCTAATTTTTTATTATTATTAACTCAATTAACTCCTAATTATCATGTTTTTGAAATCGGATCCTCACAGAAATTCCGGTATGGAATTTTGGAATGCAAGGTCGGTATGAAATTCCGGAATGCAAGGCCGGAATGGAATCCCGGAATGCAAGGCTGGATTGGAATGGCCGGAATGGAAAGGCTGTAATGAAAAATGCTGATTTGTATTTTTCGAAATGGTATGGCAAATTTACCGGTATGGTTTTACTGGTATGGATTTGTCGGTATGGCTTTGCTGATATGAAATTTTGAAACGGAATTTTCGGAGTGGATTTTTGAAGTAATTTTGTAGGAGTGATGCCAAAGGCCGGACGGTCAGAAAGATAGGTTGACTAAAAAGACTAGTGACGACGGAGGACACTAGGTAATGGCCGAGGACAGCTTGCATGGAAAGCTAGCTGCTAACTTTGCAGAGCAGTTGATTTTCTAGAATTTGTAAGTTTTGCAGAGCAAGTAGCTGACCTACAGGGCATGCGCCGTCTGTGCAGAGCAGGTTAACCTACAGAGCATGCGCCGTCTGTGCAGAGCAGGTTAACCTGCAGAGTATGCGTGGCATGGGAAAGCGCAGTAACTGGTGAAATCATAAAAAAAGACAATCATCTGCAAGAATCGGGTCAGGTGAGTAGGTTGGATTTGAAGCCAAAGTCTTTATAAGGAGCACACCAGGCGCTTCAGGCAGAAGAAGAGAGCAGCAAGATAGCGGTAGTGGAGTGGAGCAAAGTGCGGAAGGGAACTCTTGGCGTTCACTGCTTGCCGCCATGCTTGTAAAATCAAAGAGAGCGGAGTACACCACCAATGAGAGGAAAGAGAGAAGAAAAACAAAGAGATAAGAGTGAAGGAGAGCTTTTGGAGTTATTTTTCTTATTCTGTCTTGAGTGTGTAGCGGATATTCTGTCTTGGGGGTTACTTGTAACCAGTTTTATATAGTGGAAGCTAATTCGGAGTTTGTCCCGTGATTTTTTCCTTCGGATTGAGAAGGGTTTCCATATTAAAAACGTTGTGTATCTTTTTGTTCCTTGTGCCCTACTAAATAGGTGGTTAACTAACTGGCGGGGGGGGGGGGGGTCGGGTTGTCACTATGTCATTTTGTTCGCTCGAATTTGTCCGATCAGCATTGCCTTAAACCCCAACAAGTGGTATCAGAGATAAGTTGTAAACCTTCAGCTTGATGGTGTCATCGTCAAGGAGTTTTCCGTTTAGTGTGGAGTAGTTTAATGGGCAAAATAATTTCATCCTTTGACAGGAAAGGGTGAGAAATATTTTGACTCGAGAAGAAATAATAAAAGCATTTTAGATGAAAGAAAACAAGCCAAAGAACATAACGCAGAAGGAGTGGCAAGACAGGAGGGATCTTGCTAATTGTACAATTAAGTTGTGTCTTGCAGATAACACTCTTCAAGATGTCATTAGCTTATCGGACCCAGCGGAGATCTCGAAGAAGTTAGAAAACCGGTACAAATCCAAGTCGTTGACAATGAGACTGTATATGAAGTAGTTCTATAACCTGCGTCTGTCAGAAAGAGAAAATTTTGAGAAGCACTTGGACAAGTTCAACCGAATTGTGATGCAAATGTTAGTCATTGATGAGAAGATCAAGGAGAAAGACAAAGCGTTGGTGTTGTTGGCATCCTTGTCGGCCTCATACAATCATATTATCACGACGCTATTGTTTGGAAAAGATACGCTCAGTCTAGACAAGGTCATAGCTTCCCTATTTATGAATGAGTCAAGGTGGAGGAGAAGCGGTGAGACCTCAGGGGAGCCAAGTTTACTTATGAAAACTAGTGGTCGGGGACGAGGGAAATTGAGAAAACGCGGCGGCAAATTGGAGAGGAGCAACAGCTGGTTCAAGTTTCAGGAGAAGACCTACTTCTACTGTGACAAGAAGGGCCACATGAAGCGAGACTATCCGCAGAGGAAGCAGGAGCAGTAGGAGGGCAGAAGTGATCATTAGGAGAGATAGAATCATGACGATGATGATTGGAATACTATCGCTTTCTGTGAAGACCTCTTGGCTGTCCACGTTGGAGAAGCACAGAGCCTACCGTGCCAAGAGACGAGTTGGGTGATAGACAATGGAGCCTCACACCATGTGACATCAAGGAAATCCCACTTCATAAGTTATACGCTCGTAGACTATGGAATATTGAAGATGGGTAACGGTAGATCGTCAAGGGTTGTTGGCATCGGGGATGTTTGTTTGAGGACAAGCAACGAGAAGAAGCTTGTGATGGAGGGTGTGTGACATGCCCCAGATTTAAGATTGAATGTGATTTCAATCGGAAAACTTAATGAAGAAAGCTTCAGGACGGCGTTTGGAGACGGCCAATGGAAACTCACCAAAGGCTCCTCAATTATGGCAAGGGGAAGCAGGAGATCAGGTAGGTACCTGATGAAGGCTTGGGTTGCCAAGGAAGATATCAAGATGACCAACGGGGGTATTAGTTAAGGTGGTAGGAGGAGGTGGCCAAGGTGGAGTGCAAAGAAGAATGATTTAACCGTGAAGGAGTTGAAGGGGAGTGAGAGTACTTCAAGTTCAGTGGAGTGAAAGAAAGTATCATTTAGGCTTGCGAAATCCAACGCCGGGATCCCAATTGAGGAAAAGTTATCGAAAGACAAGTGATGATAGTTGCCGAGAAAAGGCAAAGGTTCTCCTCACAAGGTCGTTAGGAAAAATTTGTTGGGTTTGATTACTCCCTTGTGAGTGGCTCAACAAACAAACACATCATCAAAATTCGGAGTGTTGCAAATTGGCAGCAATAAATGACCAGAAGACCATTTGCCAATGTAGGCAAATCTCAGAGATGACCATTTGCCAAGAAAGGAAAATCTCGGAGTGGCAATTTTATCGGTTTGGAATTGCCGGTATAGAATTTACTAGTTTGGATTTACCAGTATGGATTTACCGATATGGAATGACCAGTATGAGATTGACCGGTATGCAAAAGGCCGGAATGAAAATGGCTAAAATGGAATGGCCGGTATGCATTTTTCGAAATGAAAAATGCTGGTTTGGTAGGAATGGTTGGTATGAAATTCCCGAATGCAAGGTCGGAATAGAATCTCGAAATGCAAGGCCGGATTGGAGTGGCCGAAATGGAAAGGCCGGATTGAAAAGCCAGAATGGAAAATGCCGGTTTGCATTTTTCGGAATGGTTTGGCAGATTTACTGGTATGGTTTTATCGGTATGAATTTTTTGGTATGGATTTACCGATATGGCTTTGTCGGTATGAAATTTCGAAATGGAATTCTTGGAGTGGATTTCTGGAGTGATTTTGCAGGAGTAATGTCAAAGGCCGGACAGTCAGAAAGCTGAGTTGACCAAAGAGACTAATGACGATGGAGGACACTAAGTGATGGTTCAGGACAGTTTGCATGGAAAGATGGCAGCTGATTTTACCGAGCAGTTGACTTTTTAGAATTGGTAAGTTTTGTAGAGTAGGTAGCTAACCTATAGGGCATGCGCCGTTTGTGTAGACCACGGTGAACTACAGGGCATACGTCTGTGCAAAGCAGGGTTGACCTATAGAGCATGCGCGGCATGGGAAAGCGCAGGAACTGGTGAAGTCGTAGAAAAAAGACAAAGTTAGTGTAACAAATCATCTACAAGAATCTGGTCAAGTTAGCATGTGAGATTTGGAGCCAAAGTCTTTATAAAGAGTATACTATGTACTTTAGGTAGAAGAAAAGAGCAGCAGGATAGTGGCAGTGGAACGGAGCAAAATACGGAAGGGAGCTCTTGGCATTCACTGCTTACCGCCACACTTATAAAATCAAAGAGAGTAGAGTGCACCACCAGTAAAAAAATAAGAGAAGAAAATTAGAGAGATAAGAGTGAATAGGAGTTTTTGCAGTTATTTTTCTTGTTTTATCTCGGGTGTGTAGTGAATATTCTGTCTCGGAGGTTACTTGTAACCAATTTTACACAGTACAAGTTGATTCGGAGTTTGTCCCGTGGTTTTTCCCTTCGAATTGAGAAGTGTTTCCACATTAAAAACATTATGCATCTTTTTGTTCCTTGTGCCCTACTAAATAGGTGGTTGACCGACTGACGGGGAGGTTCGGGCTCTCGCTGCGCTATTATGTCCGCTCAGATTTGTCCGACTGACATTGCCTTAATCCCCAACAATTGGTATCAGAGACGGGTTGTAAACCTTTGACTTGATGGTGTCATCGTCGAGGAGTTTGACGTTTAGTATGGAGCAATTCAATGGGCAAAATAATTTTATTCTCTGGCAAAAAAGAGTGATGAATATTTTGACTCGGGAAGGAACAGTAAAATCACTTCGGAGGAAGGAAAACAAGTCGGAAAATATAACGCAGGAAGAGTGGCAAAATAGGAGGAATTTTGCTAATTACACGATCAAGTTGTATTGTGAGGGATATTCTAATGTTAGACAGATTAGGTAGTTTAAGTTCTAGGTGGAAGAATGAATATCCGACCATCAATGCAAGGATGGCGGAGGTAATGGATATGATCGTCCAAAAGCAATCAAATCTAGAACAAGTACACAATTCACCTTGGAAAAAATAAAATGTATTAAGATTTTCAAAAGATTTTTTGGTAGGGAAACATAAAGAAGAAAATTATGACTTTTGTGTTGTGAGGTTCAGAAATCAAAAAGGTTTAAAATCGAAATAAAATATTCTACTTAAAACTAGAGTATTTTGATTTCAATTTAAAATCGGAGTGTTTTGATAAGGATAAAATTCGGAATGAAGTGTGAAATCCAGAGTGATTATCACAATTGACAATCCAAAATGTTTTGGCACAAGGGCCGGAGTGGCCTTATGAAGCCGGAGTGGCTTTACACCACTTGAAGGCTAGACCACTTCATAGAAGTGCAAGAGGCTGGACTGAATAATAAGAAGACGTTGACCAGACTTAAAGAAGTTGACCGGATTTCGAAGGTATTATGTTGATTGGACTTGAAGAAGTTGACCGGATTTCGAAGATATTATGTTGACCGGACTCGAAGAAGTTGACCGGATTTGAAGAAGCTAACCGGATTCTGAAGGCATTGATCGGATTTTGAAGATATTGACCGGCCTTAAGAAGGTTAACCGGCTTAAGTGGGAAAGTTGACCGGACGAAATCTATAATAAATTGGCTATCGAATTCAGGGCAAACTAAAGACAAACTTTGGGCGGTTAAAATCCAACTAGATCCCAACTAAATAGAGTAAGTGAACTACCCCGTTGACCGTCTGAGAAGAAGTACCAAGTAGGTGACTTACCCTACTTACTTCCACCTAATTACTGAAGGGAAGTACCGAGTAAGTAACTTACCCCCACCTACTCCACCAAACCCCTCCTCTTTATATACTGGGCTTCGGTTGAAGAGGCGAGTGTGAGTGCTGATAAGTGAAAACAGTGAGGAACGAAGAAGGAAGGAGATCCTCAAGTCAGCCGGAGTGGGCAGTCAGGCAAGTGTACCCCACCTGTTTTTAAGTTTATGGTTTAATGCAAATAGATACTCTATTTTTAACTTCAGAATATTACAAGTGTATTTCGGACGACCATTCTTATTAAGTTCATTTGCAAGTATACCCCCTGTTTTTAAGTCCATGGTTTAATGTAAGCGTACTCATCTTTTCTTTGGTTCATTTTGTAATGCGAGTATACCTGATTTTGATGAACTTATGTTAAGGTATGCCATGATATTCACTCTAATCATCTGAACTAAGGAAGAATTTCTGTTAATATTATGTTTAAAGAAAGCTCTGTTATGTGTTTTCATAAAGACCTCTGATTAACCTTACTTACTTACTTGATGAAGTCTGGCCACGAACAGATTTTTAAGATATCTGACATGAGTAAAAAGACCTCCGGCACTTGCACTGTGATTTTGAAACTGGCATTGTATTGTAATTTTAAAACCGGCATTGTATTGTAATTTTAAAACCGGCATTTGCACTGTGATTTTGAAACCAACCCTGTATTGTAATTTTGAAACCGGCATTTGCACTGTGATTTTGAAACCGGCCTTGATTAGTAAGATAATTTGAAACTGGCCTTATAGTATAATTTGAAATCGGCTTAAGTAAATATCAAAACCGACATTGCACGTTAATCTGAAACCGGCCTTGCATATTAATTTAAAACCGGCCAAGAATAATTGAAATCGGCCTTAATCGAAACCGGCATTTGCATTGTATTTTTGAAATCGGCATTTGCTCTGTGATTTTGAAATCGGCCTTGCATTGTAATTTTGAAACTGGCATTTGCACTGTGATTTCGAAACCGGCCTTGTATCGTATTTTGAAACCGGTATTTACACTATGATTTTGAAACCGGCCTTGTATTGTAATTTTAAAACCGGCATTTGCATTGTAATTTTGAAACCGGCATTTGCTCTGTGATTTTGAAACTGGCCTTGCATTGTAATTTTGAAACCGGCATTTGCACTGTGATTTCAAAACCGACCTTGTATGGTATTTTGAAACCGGCATTTACACTGTGATTTCGAAACCGACCTTGCATCGTAATTGTAAAACCGGCATTTGCACTGTGATTTCGATACCAGCCTTGTATCGTATTTTGAAACCGGCATTTACACTATAATTTCGAAACTGGCCTTGATTTGTAAAAATGATGGATATGATTTGAAACCAGCTTTGATTTTGAAACTGGTGTTGATTTAAAACCAGCCTTGTATCACAAATTTGAAACCGGTATTTGTAATATAATTTTGAATCCGGCTTTGTAAAGTAACGTATAAGTTCTGTGATTTGAAACCGATTTAAAATATATGATTTTTGAACTAAGTTCTGTG
Organism: Nepenthes mirabilis; assembly: GCA_025585075.1. NCBI lineage: Eukaryota > Viridiplantae > Streptophyta > Magnoliopsida > Caryophyllales > Nepenthaceae > Nepenthes > Nepenthes mirabilis. The sequence goes on from JAODPA010109769.1 coordinate 16,730, forward strand.
ATTTGAAACCGACTTGAAGTATATGATTTTTGAACTAGCCTTAAGATATCTATACACAATCTCTGAAAGGTTAATAGTGATGTTTCTGACTGATTCTGAAAATGGATTTTAATAAGCGATAAGAAGAAAATGTTTCCGTTACTGTTATTATGGACCCAATACTGATACGCAGTCAGGTTAAGTTCTTCAGCATGCCTTAGAACATTATGGTGGTAATCGAGAATAATTCTGTCTATGAAATTATATGTGGTCCGCCGCTCCTCAGGGTGTTATAATAGGAGGGTAGCTTTTGTTTTGTTCTGGCCGGCGCCCCTTTGGATTGGGGAAGGATCTGGTGAGATGGGATCATCTGTTCTGTTTATTACTGTTGATTGTGGGGAGATGTACACAATCTATCCTCGATTATTCGCCCCCTCTACTAGTAGGGTTTACTGGTAGGATCCTTTACTGATAAAGATGAGATTTCTGTAAACTATGGAAGTAAGACCGACTTCTACTTTCTGAAATATGAGTACATTGATTTCTGATTTTCGAAACTTGATCGTTTTCATTTTTACGTCTGTATCGTAATTCTGCTATAAAACACGTCCTTATGGCATCTGTATCTTCATGTTCAACTGTATCTGTTTTATTGAGTTCTGTTCTGTATATATATTTTACTACATGCCTGCATGTACCTTGCTGAGCCTCGACTAACTATTTTACTATTTTTCTCCCATCCAAAGGAGACTGTAGAGTTGTGCCTGACGAAAAAGATTAGAATTCAATCTAAAGGATTCCTGGAGATTCAAAACACTTTTGGAGTTATCACAGAGGAGGCGGTCTCGGTAGAATATATATACACGAAATTGTAATTGGACCATTACGCCTATGTATGCATGAATGAGTTTTTGGGCATGAATATGAATGCTTTGATAGATTTTTAGGTCGGCTTCCGCTACATATTTTTAGAGATACCTTATATGGATCCTAGATGGCATATGTGATCCTGTGTTTACGTGTTATGTTCTAATTGGATTAGTTATGTGCATGTATTGAGTTACGGTACAGGCTGTTCATTTCTGTCCTGACTGACGGAATCAATAAGAAAAAAAAAAAGAATCCGTTTCGTCACATGTGTGAAGATGTATGTTTTCTGAATAAGTAAAAATCGAACATAAGAAGCCGTCAAATCTTTTGCAACCAATGCCATCTCCTAGTCGAAAGTGGGATATATAATGATGGATTTTGTGATGGGTTTGCCAATAATATCAAGGAATCATGATGTAGTATAGGTGATTGTTGATTGCTTAATAAAGTCGACTCATTTAATTGCCATTACAATGACGTTTTGGCGAGTCCATACATAAAGTAGTCAAATTTCATGAGATTCTAGTTTCAATAGTATCCGATCAATATCTGAAGTTTGTATGCAAGTTTTGAAAAAGTTTACTTTAGGAGATAGGTACCAATTTGAAGTTCAATACGGTATATCAACAACAAACAGATAAATAGTTGGAGTGAACTATTTAGATTTTCGAGAATATACTAATTTCATCGGTTTTAAAGTTGAAAGGAAATTAGGATGACTACTTATCGTTAGCTAAGTTTTCTTACAATAATAGTTATTAGACGAGCATTAGTATGTCTTATTTTGAAATTTTATATAGAAGAGAATATTGTTCTCCAATTAATTAGAAAGAAATTTGTGATTGAAGAATTTTAGGACTAGAGGTGATCAAGGAGATGTTAGATAAAATTCATTTGATTTGGAATAGATTTCAAGTTGCTGAAAGCTAACAAAAGAGGTATGTGGATTGTAGGAGGACTAAGTTGAGTTTTGAAATTGGAGATTATGTATTTTTAATGGTAATTCAATTAAAAGGAGTCTCTTGATTTGGATTGAAAGAGAAATTGAAATCGAGGTTTATTTAACTGTTTGATATTTTGAAAAGGATCGGAGAAGTGGTTTACAGATTAGCCTTATCTTTAAGCCTAGGAGATGCTCATAACGTTTGTTAAGTTTCCATGCTTTACAATTATGATTACAACCCTTCGAATGTTACCAAATATGAATCGTTAAGGATCGATGAGAATTTAATGTATATTAAAGAACGAGTATAAATTTTAGGATGATTTGTATAAAAGTAATTCCTTTGGTCAATGTATTGTGGAGAAACTATTCTTACAAAGAAACCATATGAGAACAAGATGAGATATGTGGGAAGTATCCTCATTTATTTTTTCATTGAGATATGTAAATTTTAATGACAAAATTTTATAAATAGGGGAGAAATTTAAGACCTCAATCTTAATATTTATAAAATAATGCTAAAATAAAGTAAATGGATAAATTATTAAGGTTAATTTTGGGTTCAAGTTAGAAATTAAATGATGGTCCGAAGTGATTTTACCTTAAGTGGCACTTAACATGCGCCTAAGCCGTGTATAAGTGTGCCCTATATAAAATTGTTGTGCCTGAGTTGCATATAATAGGAGCTCGTGTGTGTTTAGTCTAAAATAAATGCGCCTGAGGCACACTTTTTGGGCACTAGTGCACATGCTTAAAGAAGCCTTTGTACTTAACCCATACCTTACCCATTTTTGAGTACTAACCTATTATAAATATGAACTTTGACTAATTTCAACTTATTTCTTATAGATTTTTGAGAAAAGAGGAAAAGAGAGAGAGGAAGAATGAGAAAGTGAATTCAAGTTAATTTTAAGTAAATCTAAGCTACTTTTTTGGTAAATCAAAGTTATGACATATATATTTAAACAAATTTCTTATTTTATTGCTGAATTTTTTTTGAAATATCCAAGCATTTTTTATTTAAATGTTCATACATATGATATTTGTTTGCTTCCCTTAAGTATATGTTGAATGCATGTAAGTTTTGGTTCTACTCCTTAAGATTTTGAAAGCTTATATCTTAAATTTATACATGTTACCTTAAAATCCCAAAATTATTGAACATTTGTTATTGCACGTATTTTATTTACAAGTATTTTGGTGAAAACTTTATTTTAAATTTGAT
>JAODPA010109780.1:0-16866 GCA_025585075.1 Nepenthes mirabilis
TAATTAATTTCTTCAAATAAGCAAAAATTAACATACGAATTAATTTTTTTTTAGTTTTTGACATGAAAAAAATTAACATGAAACCGCAGTTTTTTACTCTCCTTAGGAAAGAATACATATTCTAATACGCTAATCGTGCATAAACCCATCAGGATGCGGAATTACCTATTCCTCGTTCACAAGAAATTCCAAATCGATTAGTGATCGACCGGTAGAATTATTATTCAACTGAGAATAAGCCCGAAATAAAATTTCAATTACCCACGACCTTAAGAAGGCACAAGCCCCGGATCGAGCGGAAAGGCAAAAGAGAATTCAGGTACCCTAAACATGGAGAAGGCAGCCTCTTGTTTACTAACACAAATCATCGCAGCCAAGCAGAGTGCAAATACACATGCCATATCTCTCTGTTTGCCTTTCAAGAAGCTCAGCATAAGTAAAGCGCTAAGGTCCTACTGTAAGAAGGGATGGGGGTAAAACTCAAGGAGTAAGAAGATGAAGACTAAAGCACTAACCTTTGAAAGGGGGGGCGGATTACATACGCTATCTCCTGAAACTTTCTATCAAATTTACTGATCCCCACGGACGCGGGGAGATCATGAGGAATTGTTAGCCTCTCCTGATATAACAGCCATTTCATGCGCCTCAAAATTTCCATCCTGCAGTATGAATAAAGTGAAAGGAGAAGGTAAGATGCCTTTTGACATGATATCGTAGAATTTTGACGAATTGGTCGTTGATTTGATTCCTAAAACCCTCATTTTGTTATAGTTATTTTTTGGCGGAATCTATAGTTTTATCTAACTCTACATGCCCAAATGCATTATTCACCTGATGGGGCTTGTTTTAGAATAAAACCCCGTTTAAGCCCCCTTACCCAATAACTTCAGTTTTAGGGTCTATTGGTCCCTTGACAGATAAAGGAAATGAAAATGCAACTTCATTTATAGTAGTACAACAAAATGATCCAGCTGCAGTACGGAAAAATAAGGAAAAATAGTAAATCATTAACACCTCCCTCAAACTCAAAGATGCTGTAGAATAAACTAACTTTGGTTTGGAAACTAGGTCGATATGATGACCAGGCAAATGGACTTCTGTGACTATGCCAACCAGCTAATTAGTCGAAGAAACTAGGAAGAGACAAAGAGTGTCTTCCTTGAGGTGATGACGCACAAAATGACAATCAAACTCGATTTGTGCATTCATAAAACACATCACTATGAGCAAGCTAAATAACACTGTGATTGTCGCAACAACGGGGTGTGCCGCTGGGTTGAGAAGCACCGATATCCTGTAAAACTAACAAAGCCAAATAAGCTTGGATATAGTATCAGTAAGAGCATGATATTCGATCTCAATTCTAGAATGGGCTACAGCGGTCTGCTTGTACCACACCAAGAGATGAGAGAACCCTTATAGACTGAGAAAACCAATGGTGGACTGTCGACTGGTTGGGTCACATGTCCAATCAGAATATACTCGAAGCACTAATAAGAAGGGAGAAGAAAAATGGAGCCCATGAAATAAAATCTTTCACATAGCAAATAATACGAAGAACAATTACAGACGGAGCCGACATAAATTAACTCATAAGATGCACAACATAAACAATATCAAGCTTGAAAATAGTGAGATATATAAAACTCCCAACCTAGTAGTAATTAAGGATATGATAAAAAAGAAGCTCGCTATCAATAGCACAAAGTCATGTTCTAGGAGCGCAGTAGCCATTTTACAGTCAGTATGAGTCAAATGGCAGCCATAAAAAAATGGGAGTTACCTCAAGTTTAAAAAGTAGCGAAGGAAACCAAAAACCTTCATTTCAAAGAGCTGACCCAAAAAAGCGTTCAAGTTTTAAAATGTCAATACTATTATCACTATAAATAATTATTTCATTAACATAGAGTAGGATAATAGTGATATCAACAGCAATATAATAAGTAAAAAGGGTAGTCATAAGGACAAACAAACAAAACTCGAGAAGCCTGTCTAAGATCATATAATACTCGTCAAATACGACATAGCTGTGTAGGAGAATGAGGATAACCTAGAGAAAACTTCATGTAAACTTTCCTAATCAAGTCTCCATGTAGAAATACATTTTTTACATCCGTTTGAAATAAGGGTCATTGGCATAGTAGCTACAACCAAGAGAGATCGAACAGGAATAATACAAACAACAGGAGTGAAAGTTTCCCTATAATCAATGTTATACTTTTGCGTAAAACCCTTGATCACAAAAGAAGCTATATATCAGACTTTCGAATTATTAGAATTTATTTTCCATCTGTATACTCATTTGTTTCCTACAGTAGTCTCTTGCACAACCGTCTTGATCACCATTCATTGCCTTGTATTCAGACTTCAGCCTCAAATGGTTATTTAGGCCAAATTACTTTTGACTTTTTTAACAATATGTCTTATAATTTAGGCAAACAAATAAGCTTATCTTTAATGAAAATGACTCTTTGACTTCCACACCTTTTGATTTAGTTTACTCCAATATCTAGAGTCCCAACCCTATTCTAATAAAGAAAGGGTCCTGCTATTTTGTTATTTTTATCAATAATTACTCTCGCTACACATAAATTTACCTTTTACATGATCGCTCTAAGCTCTTTAACAACCTTTGTAATTTTCGACAGATGATCAAAACCTAATTCGATCACACAATCAAAATCTTTCATTTCAACAATGCTATGAAATATACCCCCACCTCTTTTCTACAAAATTTCAACAAATGGGCACTGGTCTTATCGATCATATCCTTACACTTCCTAGCAAAATAGCCATGCTAAGCATAAGCATCGTCATATTTTTGGCACTGTTCACACTCTCCTTAGCTCTGCTTCACTTCTCGAGTTCTTTCGGAGAGAAGCTGTCTTAAAACCATCTATATTATTAATCAAATTCTATATCCTACCATTTCAAACCAATCATCATATGAGTGTCTCTATAAAAAAGTACCCGATTAACCCGTTCTCAATATTTTTGGTTGTGCCAACTTTGTCCTTCCGTCTCCCCATGAGCATACCAAGTGTAATCATCGCTCATGACTTTGTTGCTTTCTTTGCTATAATATTGAACATAAAGGCAATCGGTGTTACAATCTCATAACTAAGTGTCTCCATATTTTCAAAAATGATTAGCTCAAGGAATGGAAAAACTTCACTAACGTCGCTTCATTCCCTTCATACCCTTTGCTTTCTCTCGAATTTTTACTGATCTGACCATCTATCCTTTCCCAAATGTTTTGTTTGATGCAGAGCTTATAAACTCACCCGCTCCTAACGAGTCTAGATCGTCCCATGACCCCGACATCACAACCCCCCCTTCAGAGTTCTTTCCCACAATGAATGTTCATCGCTCTAGTATGGTACATGCTCCTCGTACCCATCTTCGTGATTATCACTGTTTTCCACTTTTCCTGTTATTTAGAAGTCATGCATTTATCGTGGCACATGCCCTAACCCTCTCTGACAACAAACTAAGTCATAATAGCTTGATGTTCTTTATAAGACTTACACTTAGCATTTAATTGGTTTTTCACCTAATAAGACTGCAGTAAGATGCAATGTTTTAGAAGTAGAATCTATTAAAGTTGTAGTGACGACAGTCATGGGCTTTTAGTTTGTCCTTTTTAGTATCCCTAGCATCCTTAGCCTTCTTTTTAATATAGATATAGTATCACTTTACAATAATTGTATTTTCCATTGAAGCAGTGGGAAATAGAGGAAGCAGAAGCCACAATTGGAAAGGCAGAGCCAGGTGTTGTAGTAGTCATAACTACATTGGTGGAGGAAATATGACGAGTCATTTGCCGAGTCTCTTAAAAAATAAGCTCTGTGAGAATAACGTGAAATATAGGCAGAAAAGAGCAATGGAACAATGAGGCGCTAGTGCGCTCAAAATCATCATGGATATTCATCACAAAATGAATAAATTGACAACAATCTCAATACTCCATAAAGAGTTTAATAAACTAAGTATCTGAAAATACCTGATCAACTTGAGCAAGATAATTGCAAAGGCTACTAACTTGAGAGTGAAACTCAGCAATTATTAGGCTAGGCTCCTGACACATTTGATAAAATTTAAATTCTAACCGAAATTGGAGGAAAGTATCATTTGAGTAGTTGTAGCGATTGGCAAGAAAATCCGAAGCAAGCTTGCAATTCCAAAATTTAAGAATGAGGTTCTGAATAGAAGGAACTGATGTATTAATAAACCAAGAAAGTATCTTAGGTTAAGTTCTTTTACCATTACTCGATGCTTATCGAATTCTTTCGAATGTCTCCTAATTTGTTTTTATGGGTTTGGGTTGCAATGGTGAGAAAAACAGGCATTTGTTAAGCCAAAATATTATAGTTGGTACCATCCAAAATAACTTTAATAGAATGAGCAACCTCATTTAAGAGAGACATTATGAGAAAATAATAATGCTTGACCAAATGAGGAACTGAAAGCATGGTGATACCCAGTACAGATGACCGAGTCAGAGAGTTGTCGGGAAATTGCTGGAAAAGTTGCTGGAAATATGTCAGAGAGTCGTCAGAAATATGCCAGTGGTTGGCAGTGATCGGTAGTGGTGGGTGGCTGGCAAACTGCAACGATGGGCGGTGGCCGGTGGCAATGTATGGTGGCTGGTGGTGATGGGCAAAATGGTTCTTGGGGAGTCCTGGTTATTGGGCCTGGGTTGTGGAGAGAATGCCCCAGAACATGAGTGAGGAGTGAGTGTTAGGCCAGCAGAGTTGGGCTGCAACTGGTCTCAAATTGGGCACAACGTCGGTGTAAAACAATGAGTTTAGACACTGATATTCGGTGAATCGCGTCATTTAGAGTCTATAAAAATGATGAGTTTTGTCAAAGGAAAACGCTGACACAGCATTTTAAAGCCAAGGGGAAAGACGGAATATGACAAACGGTGAATTTGGTGTGGAATGCGAATCAAAACTTGTCATTGGAGTCATCTTCTTCTCAAGTGATTTTCAGTAGTTGACAATGAGTTTTGTTCTATAGGCTTGCCACGACTAGTGAATAATCTCCTTGATGGATCTGGCAGATCCAGTACCAGCGATGACAGACAACTGTGAGCAGAGATGGTAGTGTGATGAGAGAACTATCAATGCCAAAGCAAAAGGATAGATATGGGACTAATCAACAATGGATGTCCTCGGGATGTTGCCGGCAGTCTTACAATGTCGATGGATCCAACTGTGACAATGGATCCCTCCAACTCGGCTTGGTTGGAGACTCAATCAGTGACAACGAATAGAGATGGTGATCCGTCAATGACGATGAAGAACTGACAGCTACAAAAATTGGGTGAGTTATAGATATTCGAGTAGGTTTGATAGATATGTCTATGATACCATGTAAAAATAATAGAAGATAAAAAAATAAGATTTTTTATATATTTTATGTGTATGTAACTGTAAAATGAGTCATCCTTTTACAGAAAAAGGTGGCAGCCTAAATTATGGTAATTATATAAACCTAAATTATAAGATATCAATTCTCTAATTTAGGAATGATATAATATAAATCCTGATATACATAAGTGACAAAAATTGAAAAATAATAATCTTTTAATTTAAAAAGAATATAATATCCGTAATAAGGAAGGATATTATATCCTTTATACAAACAAAGGGGACTCATTACTCTATTTTCAATTACCATTCAATTCTTTGGAGGAAAGATTTTGTTGTATTAAAAGAGGATCGAACTCCTAAAAATTCCATCATTTCCATGTTAAAAAGTAGCATTGAATATCAGCACAATGGTTGCTTACCTCCTCGTTCCTGGTCAAGGAAGGACTCTGTCCAGCAATGGTTGCTGCTTTAGAAAGATCCCGTAGTGTTCCCTACAGAATGAAGTTACTTAAAACTGTTATAGACTGCAGACATAAGAACAACTAACAGCAAGTTTTTATAAAACTGAAACTACAGTGACAACAGCAAAACAAATTATTCAAAAATACCAAAGAAACGTGTAGCCGAAAACTCATCTACATTGATCCCCTACAAAAGCGGAAAAAAAACATAGGTATATATTGTAGATTTTTATTTAACTATAAACACTACATCAGCTTTCAATGTTCAGCTACTTGATACCCAATTAGGCACATATAGGATCATATAAAACTTAAATCAATTATTTATATGTTAAGTGGATCAAATAAAGTGACTTCACAAAATCAACTATTCATATGTTAAGTGGATCAAATAAAGTGATTTCACATTATGTAGGTTTATGCAATGTAAACTCAAACAAAAACATATCAACGCATCCATGTCACACAATTCACTAAATGTACGAACATTTTGATTCACGTTTTGTTGGTGGTTTGTGCCCGAAATTGCTACCTTTAAGAGTGGTGATTGTCGCAGAGGAAGCCTACGTGATGAGGCCTGTCACTCGACGACATTTTCTATCGGTCACCTATGCAATACTTGCCTAGCACACCCCGTGTGCTGTTAGATAAGTCAGCCTTTCCCCATATTCCCACCCCAAAGTCTATAGATACAAAAAATTTTTGGAGAAGGCACTCTTTAGTATAGAAATTGAATACAAGAGTATAAAGCATTTCTCTGACACTCCCACAAGCTCATCCTAGAAGCTACCCCTTGAGCTCTTCAAGACCAGCCACCCCTTTAGTTGTACACCAATTCCTGGCTTCACCTCACTTAGTTTTGCTTAAATTGCTTGCCTTCTAACTCATTGAGTTTGTTGTGTTTCTTGAGCTTGTCACAAATGAAAGGAATTCACCGATTTATAAGTGAATATCACCTCCTCAATTAATGGCTAAAATCATCCTTCCATTTTCTGCTATGAATGGCTAGAAGTTACCTTCTAGAGCATTCTTCATAAATATTTTTCCTTTAAAATACTCTAGAATCTCCCACATCCTCTCAATTTAAGAACATTTTAAAGTACATGTCTACTTTTCTATAATTCTCTAGGCTAATCTAGAATTTTTTAAAATCTCCTAAATAATTATTTACTCTACACATACATCTTTGTATGTATAAGCTGTATATACGAGTGTTCTCTGATTCCATATCACATCTATATAGCACATAACTTTTATGTTTCTTGGCCATCTGTAACATCTAGCTCATCAATTAATTGAAGGGAAATACTTCCAGTAAAAAAATTAAAATTCTGAGTAAATTCAAATTTCTAATTTTAATAGATATCCATGCTTTCTACATTTTTCCCAAGGGACACGAACTAGAAAACTGACAATGTAAAAAGGAAGAGTGAATCATGAATGTAAACACCCCGTGAATAATTGACATGGGTATTGAAAATCCAACAGTTTCCGGCACACCTCAACTAGAATTGGTAGAACAACTCCATCAATTACCTTGTTCGCCCACATAAGTCCACAAGCATTGCAAAGTGTTCTTGGTCCTTCTGGTCCTCTTCGCATCATTGGAGTGGATTTCTCACTAATGCCACAATGGCGACAACTGACAAGCATTTTGGGGATTAGCACTAAAAAAGTAAGTCTGCAATCTTGCGTGTGCGTGTGTGCATGCACGAGTATGTAAATAGGGAAATAATTGTCCAAGGCTAATTTACACTGCTCACAATGCAGTTCATAACTATCCAAATTATTTTTATTTCTTTGTTATTTTCACATAAAGGTTAATTATCGTTGCCCAATGCTAATTAGCATTATTTCCACATTGTGGGGTCTTGGGATGGGCCATATGTCCAACCTTACCCCTACATTATCGAGAGAGTATTTATGTGAAATGAACCCAAAATTTATAGATTATAATAGAGCAATCTTCCCATTGTAGCAAGACTCATCCTTAAATTCTCTAATGAAGCAAGGAACATGGTAGCCTAGAACAGAGGAAGTAAATAAGAACTCACCAAACTTCTTGCAGTTGGGCTACATTTCCATCGGTGCCCCAGGAAGGATTAGAGTCCCATCCAGTTGCTGCTGATGGAGTGTCATCATGATTGGGTTTTGAAGAGGTAAATTGACCCTTATTTCTTTGCATCCTGATAAAGTAAAGAGTGCAAGGGCAAGGACCAAAGATATTACACTGATTTCAGACTCACAACTTCGTTACTTTGTTTTCCATGTTTCATCTTTTCCTTTTTTTTTGGCTTTAAAAGGAAGGTAGTATGGAATAAACAAGTAAGATCAAAGGAAGCTAAATCAGGTAGCAAAAGGAAATTAATATAAAACACACGATTCTTATAAAAGTAAAATTTGCAGGAGAAACAACAATGACAAGAGGATGATTTTTACAATGGTGAGACACAGGAAGATATAAGAACAGAGAAGTAATGTGAAAGTTCATTGCATATAGATTGGCCCAAGGGCACAGGTTCAAAAGGTACTTATATTACCTATTTTCACTGCTAAAATGCCTTTTAATTTAAAAGAAAAAATTGTGCAAATTTTAGAAAAAAGAAACATTGAATAATATTCATTGCACCACCACGCATTATCTTTATAATACATTCTCTCTCTTCTCCCTCCCCTGCCCACAAACTAAACACCCTCTATCTCTCATGTCTCCCCCAGCCCAACGGAAAATCATCAGCCAATCATATGTTCACCTGTCGTCCTTTGATGAATTGAAGGGAATTTATACACAGTCTAACTCTACTTAATCTTGAAATTGGACACTTTAAAAAAAACAAACAAACAAACAAATTGATAGTATTCCTTGGGCCCCACATACTATCGCTTCTCTGCAATCTATGTAATCCATGTTATTCCACAAACTCGTCTTCTTCGACCCCCCCTCTCTCCCCAGCCACCAGAAATTCATCAGCTGGCAGCCACTCCCTCTTTATCATTCATCATTTTGTGAATCAAGAGCTTGACAAGCCAACTCAGTGGTTTTTGATTGGCTTAGTCATATCAAATCTATCACCCTTCTACAAAAGTTCTTTAAACAGTTTCATTATTATTGGCCGTAATTATGGTAGTGGTAACAAGGAGAGAGACACCACGTTTGATGGTGATCCACCACCAGGTGACAAGAAAACACATTTTGTTACCAAATGGATTATACAAATTAATTGATCCGACCCCCCAAGAGGCACAAAAACAAGACTTTTGTTCAACCACTGTAGATAGGCCATGTACACTAAACAGAAGCTAAAAACAATGATATATCTTCGGTACTTCTACATCATCTTGTCAACCAATAATTTCATTCCTATTGTCCAGGTATTACAAACTTCATGCACAGAGACTTAAAAGATTGTCATTCCATTTCTATGTACTGCAATTCTCAAGATAACCCCACAAGAACACGCCTGGTAGGAAACATGTTGAATCCAACAGGATCCAAATTAAGGGTGTGAACAATGTGATGGTCTAATTAATGCAAAATCAACAAAAATAGGGAATAAAATCAGATATAGATGAATCAACACACCATACAAGAGAAGATAGGCACAAAAAAAACCAAAGACAGACGCAATGACTTATACAGGTTGTTCCACTTAAAAACACATCCTATATAGCTAGCCCCTACTTTAGAAACTAAGATTTGGGAACTCTTCATGATATATCAATGTTCTTCATCATGATCTATGCAACTAACTACATCTACTCTAAATGCTATCCTGAAGCATCTTTCAAACTGGGTTTTAACTTTTAAGTCAAACCTAAAAAAATCTCTCAACCAAACTTAACAGTTTGTTCAAATCTCACTCATATACAAAACATGGACTAGAAAAAAACAAAATGGGGTAGAAACACAAATCAACACACCGACCCATTAGGTTTGGAAGGCAATGTATTTCAGCGAGCAATTAGAAATTTTAGGACACAAGGCTGCACAACAATGACCACCAAGATGAATCGCTTGATCATAGGTTTTCTCGTTAAGCATGCTTCTCAAGATGTTTTTTTCATGAGAGGTTAAGGCTACCAATAGTGGTTCTAAAGTACCCAACTAAGCCTTTTCTTGGGGTAAAAGATAGTTACAAGTCATTTCAGTGATAGTAGTTCCAGTACATCATGAGGTCATGGGTAAAAACCATGAAAACTACCGCTCTATAATGCAGCAAAAATGTTGTATATGTCTAGCCTCATCAAACAATGTCGTGCGAGAGGCTTCTTGCAATACAACATGGATAGTATACCAACATAGGGACTATTCCCATGGACATGAGAAAATGGGACGACTAGTGCACAAACTTCAACTTAGTAAAATCTAAGAAATGTTAAATGTATACAATCTTATCATTCTTGCACTACGAAGAGGCTTTGAGCCATGATCATCAGGTCACAATTAAGCAACCTTTCATTTGTGTCAAGACTCACAGATGGACATGGGAACTGATCCCAAAATTGACCTGCTCTCATGTTACAATTTTTGCACATGAGACTATTCGCTTTAGAAATTGCATTCTGCAAATGGATTCTACAGGAGTTGTGACATAACTCTTGATTATATGGGCTAGTCCCTCTGGGCACATAATTATAGGGTAGCGGTAACAACCTACTGACCATAGAACAATTAAGGCACTCACTCAGCGAACAACTCTAGTTAATTATTCACATTAAAGAAGTCTGTAAGCTACTCAGAATGGAAACCAAAGCGCATAAAAAGGGAAGAACAAAGCTAAAATATTCACTGTACTCTAGGACTTTGGAATTTTCTCTGTTCAAAATTAGTAGGAAAAGAATGGAGAGATTGGGGACCCCTGTTGCAAAAAATTGGTCAATATTTGTAAGAGGTGGGCCACACACTTGATCCAACAGTTCCTAATTTGGCAGCAAATCAAAGACAGCAGCAGTGGCAAGAGTAATAGGAAAAGGAACATCACCTGTGACCAAAAAGAGTCAAAAAACAACAGCCCTCAGAAAAATCTTGATGGTCATGTCAAAAGGGGCAAAAGAGATGGTCACAAATTTGTTACCTGATTTTTTATAATACAATTTATTTTATAAGGTTATTTCTTGGTACGTGTCAGTTTTTCATGTTATTCTAGTCATCAACATATTGAAAATATGACTGCAAATTCATTTTGCTCCGCATATGTGTTTACAAATTATGCCACTCAGGAATATTATTGGTCACATCCTAAGGTGATGAGGGGTGTTTACAAGCTGTGGTCCTTACAGTAGTCACTATTTGAGATTAATTGACCATTCGTTTATTCAGTGGTAGAAACTTCATAGTTTAGAAACTTTTTCTTCTGTTGATTTCATAGAGAGTTGAACAGAGGAGGTTTTACCACCTGATTATTTGTACCATTCTATATGCCTCATTGGCACCTTTCTAGCAAAATTATTCTATATGCTGATTAAAAAAAATCACAATCCAACTATCCAACACGAGCAAACCAATGTGACCACAGACATTATTGTTAGTCAACTAAGCATAGGGAAGCAGCATAAGGTATACAGTTTATACGTTATACAGAAAAGAAGTCTGTCTTCTTCCTTCTCTTATTCTTCTCCATTCAATCTTATTGGTGATAAGGGGTATTAGATAAACAACTACCTATATCCAGAAGAAAGAATTTATATGTACAATAAACCAACTCAAATATCTATCTACATCTTTAGTTCTATGCATAACTGGATGTATACTATGATAAGTTAATATATGAAGCACTCGCTATCAATTTATCAAAAGAGCACAGCTTACTACCGAACATGCAAAATCCAATTCTCAATAGATGTCAAAGTCCAATACATTAGCAGGTAACTAAAATGTCTTGAACTGCCAGATGTCAAAAGTTCTGATCATAATACTGCTTCTAAACTTACACAGTTTAATGTCAACATAAAGATTGCTGATCTTTCAAATAAATCATGACAGATTCGACATTATAATCTCCATCATTTCAGTCCAATAATGAAAAAAAAAATCATAAGCACCATCCCTAAGATTGGGAAAGTACAAAGGGGAGCCAAATACCTAAGCGCCACCTCCTTACGGACTGTATAACGGATTTTTTTCTCGAAATTTCTCTCTTTCCGCTTTTCTCTGAATCTGATCAATGAAGCCAATCTTTGAGGAACATTAAGCCGCTGTGGGGTGCCAGACGAACCCTGAATGGATGATTAGGTGATTACGAGCTCCAAGAGACACATGCTACCATAAAACCAATGAACTACAAAAGGCTACAATAAATACCCTATTATGGTTTGTAGTTAAGGGGACAGAAGGCATGGTAGGAGGTACTTCACGACCACCAAGCAAAAGAAGCACTGCTTGAACCTGCACAAGGTAATCAATAAACAAGCTTCTTCACCTAACAAGAAATAATGTCACTAAAGAATATGGCATCCCAAGATGGTGAGCATTGGTGTAATGTTAAAGTTAATACACCGTGAGTATGAGGTCATGGGTTCAAATCATGGAAGTAAACTCTAATGCAAGAATAAGCCCATATACATATGACCTTCCCCATAGTCTAATGTGAGGGTGCACTATGCTGCTCCTTTTTAAAAAAAGAAAAAACAAAACAATCAAACAAACATAAACTATGCAATCTACGAAATAACACCTCAAATATTCATAAACTAAACTTTAAAGCACAAATGGAAGAGAAGCACACTAATTGCAGTGCAAATGTATACAAATAGGCAAAACTTATTAAATAAATATGAACAAAGCCTGTCTTACCAACCAAAACAAAACAAAAAAGGGCAAGCAAAGCCTACTTCTAAAGAATGAAAAAGTTCATCTTCTCTTTCTTTAACTTATATGTATGAATGACTTGATATTTAGATATCTTTCTAAGTAAGAATATTCATCTTTTACAAAAATCTAATGAAGTAGCGCCAGAGGCACATATTATTTAAAGTTTACACCATTTCTCAATTGAGTGCGATGTGAATCCTCACTCCATGAATTTTAGTTACAAAACCCTTTCTTAAAAAATTGTCCTCAAATGTAAATTCATTATCCTCATCATAATGTTCATCTATACTTCTAATAAGTCACTTTTACTTTTATCATCCCATTATCGCAAACACTAGTTATGAGGTGTAATTTTTGGGAAAAAAAATCTATGAAACACTCAAAGCGTCAGTTTGAGTCTCTACAAAAAAGTGCACACCTTAGACCATAAGGGAGCACCTCTTGGAATAAATCTCTCTTAGGTATGTTGAAGTGCTAGATTTTAAACCCTAAGCCTAGGCACACTTGACGTGCGCCTTTAACAATAAAGGGTAGAATCTTTTTGTCCCTATGTTTTTTTCAACTGACTGGGACCACCTTGTTCCTTATATTTCCTAGATGCTTGACCTTACTAGGCAAACCCAATGGACCTTCCTTCCAAGCCTTTAACTCGCATTCTTCAGGGGTGTCAACTGTGAAGTGCAGATGGCTTTTACAGCTAGATTATCAAAAGCAATCATATTCCTTTCATACTGCTTTCTAAAAAAGTAAAGTACAACATCCTATTTAATTTGGCTGTTACTTGAAATAACAGTTAACTGAACCACTTAAATTGCAACTTCAGGGGTTGAGAATCCATCCGAGGAGTTGCTTTCGTAGATCTTCCCACAATACTCAGAGCTTCAAACTTAAAGGACAAGAATTCAGTTTGTTCACTTGCACACATTATTTTTTGATATTACAAATGAGATTAAAGATCAGTGTAATATGAATATTCCAAAAAACATTTTTCAGCTATGACTCCACCAGAAAATATTTCATATCTGATTTCATTCGCCTCTTTCTTTCTTTCTTTTTTTTTTTTTTTTTTTTTTTTTTTTTTTTTTTTTTTGCGCAGGGGGTGGGGAAGGAAGTCTTCAAGCAAAGGTAGAATACATGGTATAAAGATCTTTAGGGGAGGAAGATCTTCAGGGGATATAAGAGACAGTATTTAAAGAGTATATGGATAAATATTGAGGTTTTCATAGAAATTCAAAAAGATCTTTTGAAATGGCAAGTCAAGAATCTCTTTCACTAACTAGGGTTTGCAATAAATATGTTGCCGTTATTAATAAATATGTTGCATAAATGAGGAAGTATGCTTTAACCAACTCAAGTATATACACCAAACATCACTAGTTCATTACTTATTCCCATGTAGAAACCTAATGCAAGCAGTAGGAATTGTAGGAAATAAAATATGGACAATAGACATTCCACATGCTCTTACCCCATGTTTGGTTGGAGGGAATAGAAATTCTATTCCCTCCTTATTCTTGGTGGAATTATTATTCCACTGTTTGGTTGCACTTAAGCTGGGAATGACAATTCCCGAATGAATAGTTATTCATTGATTACAAAGAATAACTATTCCTTAGTGGCATTAGGTATTTTTTATTCCTGATTAGGGAGGAAAAAGAATTTCAACCCAATAATTTTATTAACCCAATTTTACCGCTTATTATTATTATTATCATTATTATTATTATCATTATTGTTAGGCCCCAGTATGGAGGCCCATAAAAGAACATGCCCAATTAAAGAAGCCCAGAAACGCTCCCGTAAGCAGAGGAGACCAAGTGGCCCAAGGNTATTATTATAAGGGTAAAAGCGTCATTCCGATAAATTCTCACCTTATTCCTCATACAATTCTACAAACCAAACATTGTAATACAAATTCCCAACTAATTCTATTCCAACAACCAAACATAGGAATAACAATTCCCAACTTTATTCCCATCTAATTCTATTCCCTGGGAATAACTATTCTATTCCCACCTTATTCCATTCTATCAACCAAACGTGCCGTTAATTCTTTAAGTTTCTGGGGAAATGTTGGTAGATAGATGATCTACTTCAACGTGCATAAAAAATGATTCCAATAAGTCTATGCAAGTATATAGTACAAATCGTTAAAGTTTAATTCTAGATTTCAAACTTAGAATTTAGCTCAAGGAATGGGGTTGGTATCCAATATATCAGCCAATATATTATCAGTATTGGCCCCTATAGCCCAATATTTTAGATAACGCAAAAAAAATTGACATATACACAATATTTGTGATAGATTATAATATATAGGCAGATATTCAAAATATTGGCTAATATACCCGATATTTGACCGATATATTAACTAATATTTACCTTTAGCTTACAATTCTAAGAAAATTATTTACTTCTAATATATTCAATACCAAAACGTATTGTCCAACGATATATTCT
The DNA here is from genome assembly GCA_025585075.1 of Nepenthes mirabilis. Taxonomy (NCBI): domain Eukaryota; kingdom Viridiplantae; phylum Streptophyta; class Magnoliopsida; order Caryophyllales; family Nepenthaceae; genus Nepenthes; species Nepenthes mirabilis. The sequence goes on from JAODPA010109780.1 coordinate 15,111, forward strand.
ATATAATATAGCTGTAACCGATGCTGATACCAAATATTTCTATCTATGCTTTAGCTTGTTACTCTAAACACAACCCAAATGAACAAAGAAAAATCAATTGTGCATCCTATGGTGGCAAACTAGTCAATTAATAATACTCGAGATAATACCCAAATAAAACAGTTTCATAGCAGCAGGCATGACATAGATTCTTAATGCAGACTGAATGCTAATGATAAGTTCTCATACATGCAAACATCCTTTCATCTATTAGGGATGAATGCAGTAATAAAAGTGACAATGACCAGATCAAATAGTTAGGTATCAGAGCTTGCCTTTTCTGGAGAGACAGAATCAAACATGTAAACCTGACCCTGGAAAGACAGCGTTAGCAGGCTATTATCATCACCAGCCAGTACTATTGCACCATGGCCATCAGAGACATCCTCGGGATTGTTTGGAACTTTGCTGTCAATGCCCTCACTCCCACCATCACCAGCATCATCATGATCTTCATCAATAATGTTCCCGTTGCTCATATGATGTATCCCGTGACTATGGTTGTGCATATAATGCATATGCATCTGTTGTTGAGCTTCCACCATGTGCATTTGAGCATCACCTCCATGCAACCCATCCATATTCATGAAAGTCGTATGAAAAATACAAAAGTGTGACAAGCAGTACCGAAATTTTTTCCCTGTGGCTCACTTACTCCTGTATTGCATAGCTATACAAAATTGAATTACATTTGTATGCCTATAACAGGATAATTTCGAATCTGATTTTGGTCATGCCCTGATTCACATTGTTGAAAACCATTCTTCCCCTTGCTTCATTGTGTACTCCCTATTGAGTATGGACCGCAGCATTGCTCGACTCCCTCTCTCCTCAAGTGCCACGAGAAGTTTCACCGTTGCAGGCGTCTACTATTCGCTCTACCACCAATTCTTAGTATTACTTCAGCTATCTCTAATTCTAACACAGCCTGTGAGTAATTGGCCTACAAAATATATGAGCAGAGACCAAAAATCCACGAATTCAAACCTGACGTCGGTTTAGTTTATTAGGTCTGGCTTTTAATTCTAACAAAAAAACACCAGAAAGTTCACTTTCGTAACAATCAGGACCCCCGAGCCAAAGAAGAACAGATATCGGACACTCTATAAAAGCAATTCGCACTTGAATTCATAATTTTTTTTTATGAAAAAATAAGCCATATCAACTTTCATCACATACTCCTGTATACTCATATGGAAGGGAGTTATGGAATTCAGATATTAATCTTAGTCCCAGTGAATATGGTCTGATTACTTACAGATTTTTTCTTAAGAAAAAAAAGAAGAAGACGCGATTGACTTTGGTTAGAGAAAGACGTCGCTGTTTCAGAATTACCTTATGCCACAGCCTTGCTTTGTCAAGCTTTAATTGAAACGGATCTCCCCTGATTAGGGCTTCGAGTATTCCCTGCTACACCCGGTCGAAGAAGCGCTTGAGTTGGCTAGGGCTAGTTTCACCTGGAGTGAGAGAAAGGGAGCGGAGAGGGAATGGAGAACTCTAAATTGTAACGCGTTTCGTGGGCCGCACATGCGTCAAAACAACGATCGTATTGGCTGATTGTCATCATTATGGTTTGGCGGTGATTGGCAGTTTTATCAATTTTGGTCTTATTTTTCGATGTTATTGAAAGTGTTAATTATAATATTTGAGAACCTTTTATGTTTTATATTTTTAGAAATATTATCAAAATAAAATCTTTTAAATTTTTTTAAAATAT
>JAODPA010109791.1:0-19743 GCA_025585075.1 Nepenthes mirabilis
CTAGTGATATGTATAATTTAGCAGTACTGCATCAATTAGACTTTTGTACATATTTCATATCGGGATGAGTTGGATAACAGTTAGATGCTTTTCCTTGTGGATTATCTAGGTTTTGAGTAGGTTGTTTTATTTTATTTAGAAACTGGATAGGGTTCAGCTTGGGCACGTCCTGCGTCCACTATCGAGCATTATAGATTTTATATTAATTTAGATTTTGTTGTGATGGATACGCCAGTAAGGGACTGGCCCGACAAGGAGAAACGGCCTAGATCCACAACAGCTGATTTAACGCCTAGCAGTCAATGCTTACCATTGATCGGTCGAAAGGCTAATGAGTTAGGAGAAGCCCAAGAATAAGAAGGCCCACTTGGGTCAAAGATAGTCAACGCTTCCATTGATTGGAATCATGCAAAACGGTCAATACTTCCATTAACCAGAAGTATGACCAGTTGGCCGTCTGCAAACCATACCTCAAGTGGGCCATGCCCATTTAGGTCCACGCGATTGTGCACAACCAGCAACGGTCTTCTCTCCTGATTTAGTACCCTTCACAGAAAGCAATCTCAATGGCAACGGTTATCAGCAGATTTAACGTGCATCCCTAAAGGAAGGCGCTAGAATCCCTTCCCTGTTTGCTAAAAACCTTAACGGTTACAAAATGTAGAAGGAAGGAAATCAATCCAGCGACCGTTACTACCATAAAAGCTTCATGCCGAAAAAGGCAATAATCCTAATAGAGCACGAGAATCAAACCCTTCTACACAAGGAAGGTGGCCCAAAATAGCACCTATAAAGGGCCATGGAGTTCTCACTCCAAGGCATGCCTTTCGTCACCTACCTCTTTTCCACTACATTCCCAATGAACACAGTGCTTAGAGCCAGTACTCCTCTAGATCCAACAAAGCCTCTCTTAATGAGAGCACTCCCTATCTGAAACACTCTCTTCATTTCCTTGCATTCTTTACTTTCACCTTATTAATTCGAAAGTTATTTGTTGACTTGAGCGTCAGAATATTTATGGTGAGATAACCTCCCACCGTCACCTGACCTCTCGTTCGTAATTATGGTGTGCAGGATCCAGACTCAGTGGATGGACCCGAACTCAGATAATCAACTTGACCTGAATTTATTTGAAGTTAAGATCCAGGACACATCATTAGCTCCATCTGTGAAAAACTTACAAAAAGCCAACCACTTTTTTCCACAATCTCTCTCTCTCAATTTCGCATCTCCTCAAACAAAATGGTGAACACGAGAACGTAAGTTAGTGATCCCGCTAGAGACATGACCACACCTGACCAGGATCACTCTGCTAGTAATCAGGTCAACAGGGTGGTCAATGGTGTGTCAGCACCCTTTGTCTAGAATCTGGCAGAACAGCATGAACAGAATGCTTCAAATGCTCTACGCCCGCTAGAAAAACGGTTAGTAGGGGGCTCCACCCATAGCTCTCCCTGCTCTAGCCTCCTAGAGAGGAGGACAGAAGAAGAGTAAATCGGCCATGAAGACCAAGAGGCTGGTCAACACTCAGGCTCCGGAGGCCTCACACGCATAGAGCTGTTCAAGGCTCGAAGAAAGTCTGGGCAGTAGGACTCCGGAGGTGAATCCAGAACGGAGGAATCCCAGATGCTCTTGAGCGGATGCCTCCTCTCGGGCTCAGGAGGGAGCCTCTAGGATCATTAGATCCGCTGGTGGTAGTAGCCTGCCAACTACTCACCACGTCAGAGAAAGGATAGAGTTGAGAACTTACCTCAACTCCAAAAAAACTAGCAACGCCATCCCCACAGATTCGCTGGCGAAGAAGATCCTAAAATGCGTGCTCAAAGATGATGAACACGCCATGGACAGATCTCTTTTCACAGCATAGATCTTGAACTATCCCATGCCAGCTAAATTCAAGATGCCAACCTTTGACTCTTACGATGGAAGCGCTGATCCAATGGATCACCTCAATCATTTTCACACCCATCTAAGTCTACAAGGGTTGGACGACACGGCCATATGCTGTTATTTCCCACTTATGTTGAAGGGGGACGCTCACATCTGGTTCTATGGTCTCCCCACAGATTTCATCCAGAACTTCTGAGAGCTCTCTGACCTCTTCCAGGCACAATACACCTCTAGCCGTCGAGAAGAGAAGCAGCCTTAGTATCTCTCCCATATCAAGTAGAAGTAGGGAGAGAATCCATAAAAATTCCTGGATCACTTCGTGGCAGAGACAAGAAGAATCCACAGGCTCACAGAGGAGATGAAACTTGGTAGTTTCATCTCTGCCTTAACGCATGGGGACTTCTTTAGGCACCTGACGCATAAGAATCCGTAGACCTTCCGAGAGGTAGATTCTATCACAAGGGCTTATGTAACAGTGGAGGAGGCCAAAGAGGCTAAGCGTCCTAAATGGACCAAACAGCCTCGCTCTTTTCCAACTGTTGGAAAGAAGAAGCACAATGGCAGTGACCACTTCCACCGAAAGAAGCACAGGACTAGAGCGCCAAAAAGGAGGGACCATGGGCCGATCAACCTGATGCTCCTAACCGACACACGCTCCAACATCCTCATGCAAATCCGTGAGAAGAAATTCCTTAAGTGGCCAAAACCATTTAAGAAAGCGAAGGAAGGAAATCCATCCAAGTACTGCGATTTCCATTGATCTCCTGGACACTCTACGGAAGATTGCATGACGTTTCAGCAGAAAATCGAGGAGCTCATCCAGAGGGGCCACCTTACCAGGTTTGTCAGGAACCCTGAATAAAGTTCTGGCACCTTAGGAGGGAAAGAACCAGAATCTTTCCAACCACGGAATCGGGTCATGGCTAGAGTAGTCAATATGATTACAACCCAACCGACTAAGACCCCGGCGAATCACAAGGAGCAGCAGACTGGGCGAAAGAAATAGCACACAGAAGACAACATCATTAGCTTTAGCAATAATGACCCGAGCCATGTAATCTCCCCCCACGTAGATCCCCTTGTTGTATCCGCGCTTGTTTTGGATGGTAGTATCAACTACCAACTGAAATGAGTTTTCGTCGATATGGAAGTTCCCATGATTTTCTTTACCTTGTTGCATTTTTTAAGTTTACTTTAAAAAAAGTGTCAGTTAAAATCTACCGAAGGCCAACTCCATGGGCTTGAAAAGAAACTAGTGGCCATCCAAAGAGAAATCCAATTGGAGGTTTCTCTAGGCACGAACCAAAGAATGGTGAGTCATACACTCACCTTCTTAGTTGTCGACCTGCCTTCCATGTACAACGCAATTATAGGCCGTCCGTGCATAACAGCATTCAAAGCCATCACTTCAATACCGTACCTCAAGATAAAATTTCCAACAGCATGTAGTATTGGTGAAGTGTGGGTGACCAAGTCACTAGGAGGACATGCTACATGTCCCAGATCGCTCCGAGTGGTAGCATAAAGGTGGCAGGAGAGCTTGACCATTGAGATAAAGCAACTCTATAACAAGCATAGCCTGGTGAAGTAACCGATCTAATCCCACTGAATTTAGAGGATTCGGAGAGGTGTGTACAGATTGAGGGCTCACTCACTGAGACACTGTGTGACGAGCTGGTCATGTTCTTACGACAGAATACTGACGTCTTCGCATGGACCCCATTGACATGCCTGGGATTTCAGCCAAAATAATGATTCACAAGTTAAGCCTCGATCCCGACTACAAGCCCATCAGGCAGAAGCGGCAGAACAATTTCGTGAAGAAGTTGATCACTATCTGGGAGGAGGTAAAGAAGTTGTTGGATGCCAACTTCACCAGAGAAGTCTAACACCTAGATTGGCTCTCTAATATCATCCTGGTAAAGAAAAGTAATGAAAAATGATGAATCTGCGTCGATTTTATCAAACATTAACAAAGCCTGCCTAAAAGACAACTTTTCCTTACCCAGGATTGATCTGTTGGTGGACTTAACATCCAGACACGAGCTGCTGAGTTTTATGGACACATACTCAGGTTATAACCAGATTCGAATGAGCCCAGAGGACGAGGAGCACACTTCATTCATAATAGACCAAGGCACCTACTACTATAAGGTGATGCCATGTGATCTAAAGAACATGGGTGCCACTTACCAGCGGCTCGTGAACAAGATATTTGAAAAGAAGATTAGCCACAATTTGGAGGTGTACGTCGATGACATGCTCGTCAAGCACAAGACCACCAATGACCATATTCACAATATGACTGAATCCTTCGAGGTGCTCCGCATACATCAAATGAAGCTGAATCCTTCTACGTTAGTCTTCGAAATATCCTCAGAGAAGTTTCTAGGTTTTATAGTCTCTCAATAAGAGATCGAGGCAAACCTGGAGAAGATCAAGGCTCTCATGGATATGACTCTGCCGTGGAGTGTCAAGATGTCCAAAGGCTAATCGGATGATTGGCAGCCTTGTCCCATTTCTTGGCCAGGTTAGGGAACAAGTATCAGCCTTTCTTCAAGACTTTGAGGAGGACAAAAGCAAACATATTCTAATAGATTGCAGAATGCCAGGCAACCTTCAATGAATTGAAGTAGTACCTTGCCAATCCACCATTGCTAACATCACCCAGGGACAGAGAGGAGTTATACTTCTACCTGGCCGTGTCGAAGGTAGCTCTCAACTCCATCCTTATACACTAAGACTCTAACTCTCAGTGACCGGTCTACTATGTGAGCAAGACGTTGACTGGCACAGAGAAGCGCTACCCACGTATAGAGAAGTTGGCCTTGGCGCTTGTCTACTCTGCCCGAAAACTGAGGCCTTACTTCTAGGAACATCACATGGTATTCCTAATTGACTATCCTATGAAGAGTATTGTGCAGAAACCCGAAATTTTTGGATGGCTAGTAAAATGGACTATCGAATTGGGAGAGTTCGATATTAAATTTTGACCCAGACTAGCTATCAAATGGCAGGCTCTAGGCAACTTTATCGTCAAGATCACGACACCAATTCTTGATGAACTATCCACTGAGGACACAGGACTACACGAGGAAGAGCCAGAATGGGTTTTCAACGTAGACGGATTGTCTACAAACTCAGGTAGTGGTGCCAGGGTGGTCCTGAGGACCTCTGATGGGTTTGAGGTAAAGTACCCCCTTAGACTCAACTTTTCGACCACCAACAATGTTATCGAATACAAAACCCTATTAGCTGGGCTAAGACTAGCAAAAGAGTGCTTCGCCATCTATAGCTGGGCTAAGACGACTAACCATCTACAGCGACTCTAAACTAGTCATTAACCAGGTAAACAGAAGTTTCGAGGCATGCAACCCTTGCTTAGCCAAATGCTTGGTCAAGGCGAAGGACGCCATTCGGAGATTTGATAAGTTAAACCTAGTCCACGTCCTCAGAATTGTAAACTAGAAGGCCGACCAACTCACCAGGGCAGTGGCAGCCAAAAATCCAAAATAGTACTCGAGGGACGTGCGGGAGATCCTGAGCACTCCCAGCACTGAGGAACAGGAAGCAATGCAGATCTCCAATACAGAAAGTTGGATGACGCCTTACCAGAGATACCTGGCAGACGAAACACTACTAGAAGATGTGAACGAAGCTAAACAGATCAAGAAGATAGCTGGCTGGTACACCATAGTCGACAGACGGTTATATCACCATGGTTGCTTGATTCCAAACCTCAGGTGCTTAACTCATAAGGAGGCAGACTACGCATTAAACAAAGTCCACCTTGAAATTTACGGGTTGTACATCGGTGGCAAAAACCTAGCGTTCAAAATCATGCGCTAGAGATATTACTGGCCAACAATGAAAAAAAATGCCCTCGACTTCGTGAAGAAGTATGAAAATTACCGGCTCCATGGTAATCTTCATCATCAGCCCCCCGCTGAAGTAAATTTATTATCGCGGGCATCGACTACTTCGCCAAGTGGGTAGAAGCCGCCACACTGGCAAAAATCACTGAGCACAACACTTTAAAATTCGTTCGTCAGAGCATAATCAGCAAATTTGGCATTCCCGAGGTGATAGTAACTGACAACAGAATCCAATTCTCTTGAAAATGCTTCACCAAGTGTTGCACTAGTCTAAATATCAGATTAGTCCACACTTTGATGGTATACCCACAAGCCAATAGACAGGGGGCTCCTAGGTCGATGAACTACCCTTCGTCCTATGGTCTTGTCGAATGACTCCAAAGGAACCGACTGAAGTAATAATTTTGGTTGAAATTGGACTTCCAAGTCTTAGAGTCGAGTCCTTCAACCTGTAAGGTAACTCTCAAAAAATTTGAGAGCACTTAAACTTGTTAGAGGAAGCCCATGACGCTGCCAGACTGCGGACTGTAGCCTACCAATAACAAGTTGCATGCCATTACAACAAGAAAGTAAAAGCGCAGCATTTTGAAGTTGGGGACCTGATCTTGCAAAGCGTCGAAGTTACAAGTAAGACCACTAGCCGGAATAAACTTTCCCTAAATTGGGAAGACCCTTTCCTAGTCTCTGCCATTCTGTATAATGGAGCATACAAACTCTAAACCTAAAACAGTAAGTTGGTTCCACAGATGTGGAACGGGGTCTACCTCAAGCGCTACTTCCAGTAAAGACACAAGTAGGTCATCCATATGTATGCTTGCACATATTGTTTGTCATTAATAAAAGAATATATTTTTCTTTCTTAGTTGCACTGTATTTTTTCTCTTTTTTATATGCATGTGTGTCTGCTTGTGGGGTTATATGACCTAGACTGCCCCTAAGTCGGGCAGATTTTCACTCGCTTGTAACTAAATCCTAGTCATCCAGGCGGCCCATAAGCGATTGTAACTAAACCCTAGTCATCCAGGTAGCTCATAAGCGGTTGTTGTAAAGATCCAAGTCCCAAAGCATGATAAATTAAGTTAATAATGACCACGGATTGCTCTTAGAATGTGAAAAAAGTGAGTTTAGAAGCGAAAAAAAGAAGTTGGGTCCTATAAGGTCCTGATTTCTAAGATATGATTAATATGGATGGTGACGTCTTAGAATTTCAAAATATGATAATTAGGAGGTAACTAAGTTAAAACAAGCGAATTGTGGTCAAAAGGTACGTGAGGAATCAGATTGAAAAGTACAAAGTTTCAGAATCGGTAAAATCGGGGATCGAAATTGTAAACAGTGAAATGTTGATTTGTAAATGAGATTTTAGATTTTAAATTATGATAATCATGGCCTATTAAGGTTATATAATCAAAATTAAGGTTCAAGGATTTAAAGAATTGGGTGGAAGGGTCAAAACGGGTCCCGGATGGTGAAAATACAAAGTAGGCTTGCTGTAGGCTCGACACGAGCCTGACCCACGCCCGAGTAGAGCTCGAGCACCGATGAGGAACAAATCTGCAAGAAGGACCGCCTGAGGCTTGCCTTAGGCAAGGTGTTGGCGTGCTTTTATGAAAATAGGCGCTCGATGACCGCTCAAGCGCCAGCTTAAAATCCCTCCACCGACTTGCTTTATTTCGTTTTAAATTGCGTTAAGGGAGAGAGAGAGGCAACAAAACGACGTGGACTAGCACGAAGAGGAGGAGGAACGGAAGAAAAGGAAGAGAAGAGGAAAAATCTGTCACTTCTGATCCAATCCGGGTAAAAGTAATAGTAGAGTAGGCTAAGGTAAGTGTACTCCGGATGTTATGTACCGTTTTTGCTACTTTTCTGTATCTCTGAATATGTATTTATGTCCTAAATTTATGTTTCTGCATGTTTTATATAAATAAAGTATATTTCTGTTAAGTAATTGGATATATTTTCATTTTATCTGTATGTATTGTAATATAGGGTTTCAGTTTCATGATTGTACATGCTATAAGTGTCCGATTATTGTCTGAAAGCTCCACGTCAAACCCTAGGTCGAAAATTAGGGATTGATGATGAAGTTTCCCTAAATCCTGTAATATGTTAAGGCCTATGAGGAAATCTTAATTTGAAAAGTCCCACAGGAATATACTACAGAACATTTAAGATGTTCTGAAGCTATCTGAAGGATTCCCGATTAAGTTTTATTCTAAAAAGTCCCACAGGAATATACTGTAGAACTTCTGAGATATTCTGAAGCTATCTGAAGGATTCCCAATTAAGGTTTAGTTTAAAAAGTCCCACAGGAATATACTGTAGTACTTCCGAGATGTTCTGAAACTATCTGAAGGATTTTCGATTAAGGTTTAATCTGAAAGGTCCTATAGGAATGCACTGTTAATCTTCTAGGGTATTCTGAAGTTATCTAAAAGATTACCGAATAAGGTTTAACTGGCCAACTAAAATGCAATATGTTAAGGGTCAAAGAATAAGAAGAAATGTATGAACCTTAGACAAAAATGCTAATTAAAGGTTTGATGAGGTTTATCTAACAAACTGTACTTGAGGAATTAATTTGAAACTATAATGTTAAGCGATAGAGAAGTTCTGAAACTGACAGAAGCTTTAATCGTATAAATTGAAAGGGTTTTAGTGGTCAGGAGAATTATAGCTAAGGAAATAAGGATAAGAATGTCCTCCATTAAGTAAATCAGTAGGATTTCGGTTTTGCTAGTCCATGACCTTGTCCTTAGATTACTACATCGAAACACTGAATAATAGGTATCAAAATTATACTGAATAATAGCTAATTGGACACAGAAATTATCTTGTCCTCGGGGTGTAAAGTATGAATGGTATGTAAGTAATTAAACTGAACAGAAATCATCCTATTATCAGGATGTAAAGTATAGAGGATTTGTAAATGATTAACCCGAATAAGAATTATCCTGCCCTAGGGATATGAGACGACCTGACTTTTTACCACCAACAAAAGCCGCCGTCAAATCCAAAATCCTTGCCTTAAAAAAATTATGAATAGGTGGACATAAAAATTTTTCTTTTCATCTTTTGAACCTGAGATGTATACTAGGAATTTTTACTTTCATTTATCCCAAAATATTACGGAAACATACTAACATTCATAAGCAGCGGAATAAATTTTACAAGTCTCTTTAAAAAACAAAATAAACAAAGCTCTTCAAATCTGCTTCAACCAGCTTACCCATCTATACTGTGAGGTTCTATTCAACTTCATCCTCCATAATCTTTTCGTCATCTGAAAAGTGGCAAGAATGAGCTTACAAAGCCCAACAGGATACTCACATGCAGAAAACATAAACATACATATAATTTGATCAAAACATAATTTCATAACATAGCATAGCATACGAAAGTCATCATATCGTTTCTTCTTCAATTCTTATTCGTTTCATCTTGTCTTCGAAAAATTTCATCAACATTGTTCGGAATTCTTATCATCTTTAGAGACCGGACGGGAGCGGACAACATCGAGGATGGGTTGTGTACTACCCCACAACCTAAAGCCGTATCCCCTCATTATGCTCCCCGGGGCAGGAGGTAATGCCTTTAACCCGGCATACGGGGCCATAGTCCATAATTCTTATGCCACCAAAAGGTCCCCTCCCGTGGCCCAGGAGGCATCCTCGAGAGTCACTCCAACATCCTCCATCCATCTTTAACAGCAAGCTTAATGGAGACTCGGTTCTTGGTTCGTGTTCTTTAATGGCCAATCATCATAGATCAAAAGTCGGAAGAGTTCCACTTGCTGTCCATAATCCATGTGTTTTCATATAGCCTTGTTCTTTACTTCATTCATTGAAGTCCATATCATCCGAAGTTCTTTTCTTTCGAAAACGAAGTCCATTTTTAAAATTGAAGGTCTTTAAATCCGAAGTTAAAAAGTCAAAGTCCTTTTTTTTCCTTATTTTGCCGGAGTACTTTTTCTTTAAAAAGGGCGGAGCTCTTTTTCTTCCTTGGCGGAGTGCTTTTTCTTATCAAAATCGGAGTGCTTTTCTTTTCAAAGGGACGGAATGCCTTTCTTATCAAAATCGGAGTGCTTTTCACTTTAAAGGGGTGGAGTGCCGTTTCTTAAAACGGACGGAGCATCTTTTCTTAAAATGGACGGAGCTCTTTTCTTTTAAACGGACGGAGTGCTTTTCATGGCGGAGCTCTTTTCAAAAGACGGAGTTCTTTTATTAAGGCAGGTTTCAAAGGCCGGAGCTCTTTCTTCAACGAAAGCCGTAATTCAAAATTCGGAGTTCTTTTAAAGCCGAAGTTGTTTTTCTTCAAGGCCGGAGTTCTTTTCAAAATAAAAGGACGGAGTGCTGCAAAGGCCGGAGTTCTTTTTTCTAAAAAGGACGGAGTGTTTTTCATCAAATTTCCGGAGTTCTTTCTTTTAAAAGGGACGGCGTGATTTCTTTTTTCGAAGGACGAAGCGCTTTTCTTTTCAAAGGAACGGAGTGCTTTTCTTTTAAAATCCGGAGTGCCTTTCTTTCAAAATCCGAAAATCTTAAATCCGGAGTGCTTTTCTTTCAAAATTCGAAGTTCTTAAATCCGGAGTTCTTTTCTTTCAAAATCCGAAGTACTTAAATCCGAAGTTCATTTTCTTATAAGATTCAAAGCTCTAAAATACGGAGTTCAAAAGCCGGAGTTCATTTCAAAAGCCGAAGTTCTTATGAGTTATTATCAAAAGCCGGAGTAAAAAGACGAAGTAAAAAGCCGGAGTTCGCTTTTATCAAGGCCGAAGTTCTGTTCAAAACAAAAGGACGAAGTACTTTTTTAAAGACGTAAAGGCAGGAGTTCCTCTTCTTCAAAATCGGAGTACATTTCAAAAGAGGACGGAGCACATTGTTCATAAAAAAGCCGGAGTTCTTTTGGACGGAGTTCTTTTTCCAAACTGGACGGAGTACTTATTTCCTAAAATGTCGGAGCTCTAAATCCGAAATCATTTTCTGTAAAATGCCGGAGCTCTTTTGTCTTAAATCCAGAGTTATTTTTAACAGAACGGATATTAATAATAAAATTTCTTGTTCTATCTTAAGGTCGAAGTTCTTTTTCCGTAAACATGTAATATCAACGTTCAACAGAATAGCCATAACATCATAAATATCATACATTTCAGAATAATAATTCATAAAGCAGAAAAGGCATACTTCATACAGAATATAATTTCGTAATAACATGCCTAAACGTGAGCTTTAAAAATAGGGTGAGTATCTTGCCTGAATTCTTTTCTACTTTACCTTAGCTTTCGTCTCTTTCTTTACTAGGAGTTTCTAGTGGGTGCCTTTTTCTGATATTCTTAAGCCCTTATTTATAGCCCGTGGGATAAGTGGCCATCATTTATGACTTCACATTTTTCAAGGGTGTCATTTATGACTTTGCATTTTCAAAACTTTGGAATTAGCTAGTTCATTTATGTCGTGTGTTCCCAATGTCATGAGTCATCACTCCGGCTCCTTCACTTTCTTGACCAACTTTTGATTTCAAAACCTGCTCCAAGGCCGGACTTGTTTTTAATGGAAAATTCGGAGTAGGTTTTAGTGTCAAATGCCGGAGCTCTTTATTCACAGGAAATCGGGATTGTTTTCAAAGGAAATTCCGGAGTAGTTTTCGTATCAGAAGCCGGAGCTCTTAATTCACAGGATATTCGGACTTCAACGACATCCGGACTTCTGTTTACCACGGAAATCCGAAGTTCTTTTTACCAAGGAAATCCGGACTTCTTCTTTTTCCGAAAATTCGGACTTCTTAAGTCTTAACTTGATTCCTTCTTAAGCCAATGTATTTCCGGTCAACTAACGTAAGTTGTCCGGACTTGATGATTGAAATTTTCCTTGTTATCCGGACTTGTTAAAGCCGAACCTAATTCATCCTCAGGCCGATTTTCCTTTCTTGTTACATTTTCCAGTCAACGGGCGTTGACCAGATTCTAAGACTGAAATATTTCTTTATTTTAAATTTTGGGTTGTTACAGGATATAATGTATAAAGGGTATGTAAAGGCTAAACAAAATAGAAATTATCCTGACCTTGTGATATAATGTATACTGGATAACAGATTTAAAAGGAAAATGAATTAGTTCTAAAATAGGGACTCCAAACCGAATTCTGAATCAGGTCTGAAATAGGGATTCCAAACTAAATTCTGAATCAGCTCTGAAATAGGGATTCTGAACCAGAAACTAGGTTAATGTTCTAAAATATAGATTCTGAACTGAGAATTAGGTTACTGTTTTGAAATATGGATTCTGAACTGAGAACTAGAATACTATTTTGAAAAATGGATTCTGAACTGAGAACTAGGTTATTGTTCTGAAATAGGAATTCTTAACCGAGAATTAAGTTACTGTTCTGAAATATGTATTCTAAATTTAGAACTAGGTTACTGTTCTACAATAGGGATTCTGAACCGAAAACTAAGTTACTGATCTAAAATAGGGATTATAAACCGAGAACTAGGTTAATGTTCTAAAATATGGACTCCGAACCGAATCCTAAATCAGGAACTAAGGATCTGAAACTATAGGTTTTCCAGTATTCTACACTGCAATAGGTTTCCTAGTATTCTACATCGTATTTAAGCTTCTGCTCTCTTACCTGCATGTATGATTTTTCCGCATCCATTTTAAGTTCTCTTCTGAAAGCATATATATGTTATGTATATATGTAAAACTGTATATTTTAACTATTTTGGGTACATTTGCTGAGTTGTTAAGCTTACTTCTTACTTTCTGTTCTTCCCTCCAGATAAGTAAAAGCCTGAAAAGGATCAAAATTTGATCTAGCTAGAAGAAGGAAAGGTTCGTAAGTATTAAAAACCTTAAAGGACTTTGGTGGATCAAAAAATTTTGGATTCTTGTTGCTAGCATTTTGAAAAGAACATAGTATATTACAATTCTGTAAAAATGTCATATCATGATACATGTTCTATTTTTGCTTTTGCAGGTTGACTTATGGAATTAGTTACTTCCACATTATTTTGATGTTTTGAATATGTATAATTCGTAGATGACATCTCCTTCTGAATTTGAAATATTGGATAAAATGTGTTGTATTGAAGTCATAGATGATATGGCAGTTTGTGATCCTATAAATGCATGTTGTAAAAAAAAGTAAGGTATTCGATTAGTTGTGTACTTATACAGGTCGTTTAATACAGGTTGTACATTTGGTTTTAGTCTAATTATATAGGAGACTCTACCAAAATCTCTACAAGATTTAAATATTTTAAGTTCTATATGTATTTGACGGAGAGTCCTATAAGGATTAGGATCCGTTCCGTCACAATTGGTATCAGAAAAAAACGAGATGCCTTAGGCGTGATCTAAATCGTATGCGGAAGCTTAAAAAATAATTATAAATGATTGGCTGAGTAGGGATAAACATTGGATAAATTACGTCCTGGATATCCTAGCTAGTATAAGTAGGTCTGAGATAAACCAAGACCTAATGATGAAGTAGAATGATATCAATTTTGAGCTTAGGCAAATCGAATTGAATAAAAAAAATTCATATGAAACTATTTTAAATTGAGGAAGGATAGGAATAATTATGGAGACGCCGAGGCACCCCCAAGTGTGGGTGAAGGTATTTTATTAACTATGGGGTTTTGACTTCCGTTTTGCTTGATTTGGAGATTATGAATTTCGATGTTCGGTTTGGGTTTGTGAATAAATTAACTCTGATGGGATATTAAGATGATCTAATTGGAAAATTGCCCCAACTGAATTGATGATTTGAAAAGAGTAATATGAATTGTAATTTGGATTACCAGTTTTAAATTATCAGATGAATTATAAAAGTGATAATGGAACTAATATGGTAGTACTTGCAAGTTATGTAAAGAGGTGTGTGCTAAGTGTAGATAGCATATTCGGCCATACCTGGAAAGTTATTAGGTGGATATGAAAATTAGAGTAAATTGTTAAAAGAAATGGTTCCAATCTTATTTTCTGACTTACAAGTAAAGTTCCTGCTAAGGTTGTACCGACCCTTTCAAACATTGAAATGGGGTTCGAGGATACTTGCGTAAATTGTATTAAAGGAATATGATACCCTGTAATTCGAGTGAGAATTCTGAGTAAGAAGTAAGATTGATTAAATCAAGGATAGGTGTTGAGTTTAATTAGAGAATAGAACTGCCCCTTTTGGAGTCGGTGGGTGGCCATTTGAGAATCTGGCTGTGAAAGTTTAATGGAATATATGTATTTGGAGAAAAAGACCAAGCCGACTTATCCTGATAGGTAAATTGGAGGTGGATTGAAATCGACATTGGTCTCTAAGGATTTGTATGAAATTGTAAGGGCATCGATTAGGTGTCATTAAGGATATCTCAAGGCCTCTGGAAGGTAAGATTGATTAATGGACTAAGAAAGCTAGTGTAGGCAGTAATGCCCTTAAGAAGGATTGGGGTTTTGTTATTCTGCATCAACAGGTAATCACCCACAAGCAGAGTAGGGGAGAAGTCTGTGGGTTGAAAGTTACTTCACCCAAAATTGAGACCTTGTGATGAGATTTTATCTTGAGAATTCGTGGATATTGCTTTGAGGATAATGAATGTCCTGCAAATCTACAAGTTAGAGATTGTAACAAGGATGGAATTCCGGTTGCATTATATGTAAACAAATTCCCTTAGCCTAAGAAGGAGAAGAATCCTTGGTGTGAATTGTTCCCTCATAAATCAAAATTAGCAACTGAAAGTTTTAGTTTAAGAAATTTTGGGTAGATTCAAATGTTTGAGACAATCAAGTATAGTATTGCTAAGTTGGGAAACTGAATCGCGTTTGAAGTGTTGAAGTTATTAGTTGTATAATGAACGAAAAACCACACCGAATCTGTGGTGATTGTGTAATTGTAGTCTCTGATCCTGTTGTGGTTTGAGGAATTAAGGGATTCGTTTTCTTGATGTAAACATTTTGAGATAAGTAAAAGCATGGCTGTTGTGTAATCCGAGTGTACCGGATGGAGTTGATACTATGGAAAAATGTTGACTTAATGACATACCAATGAAATGAGGCATGTTGCTTATTTAAGGTTCAAAATTAAGTTAAAAAATTGGTTAACAAAATAGGATTGCCTTTGGACTTAGTGAATTTGGATATGAAAAGGGCATGTTGAATAGTAAGGATTAAGGAAATTTTAAAGTATATGGTTTTCTAGGATAACCATCCTGATTCAGAAATGAATTGGAAACATTAAGGGGGTTCTTTGATTCTGAAAATTTACGGATCGTTAAATTTTGAGAACGAAATTTCTATAAGTGGGGAAGAGTGTGAAGATCCGAGTCCCAAAACATGATAAATTAAGTTAATAATGACCAATGATTGGGATTAGAATTTGAAAAAAGTGAGTTTGGAAGTGAAAAGAGAAAGTTAGGTCCTGTAAGGTACCGATTTCTAAGATATGATTCATATGGGTGGTGAGATTTTAGAATTTTAAAATATAGTAATTGGAAGGTAATTAAGTTGAAATAAGTGAATTGTGGTCAAAAGGTACGAGAGAAATCAGATTGAACAGCCCAAAGTTCCAAAATCGATAAAATCAGACATCAAAGTTGTAAACCTTAATTCGTAAATAAGATTTCATGTTTTAAATTATGATAATCATGGCCTATTAAGGTTATATAATCAAAATTAGGGTCTAAGGATGTGAAGAATTGGGTTGGAATGGTCAAAACAGATCCTAAATGGTGAAAACACGAAGAAGGCTTACTGCAGGCTCGACATGGGCCTGACGTACGCCCGAGTAGAGCTCGAGTGTCGGTGAGATGCAAATCCATGAGAAGGACTGCCCGAGGCTCACCTTAGGTAAGGCATGGGCACGGTTTTATGAAAATCAGTGCTCGATGGCCGCTTGAGCGCCAGCTTAAAATCCCTCCACCGACTTGCTTTATTTTGTTTTAAATTGGGTTGAGGGAGAGAGAGAGGCAACAGAACAATGCAGAGCAGCACGAAGGGGAGAAGGAGGAAGGGAAGAAAGGGAAGATAAGAGGAGAAATCTGCCACTTCTGATCCGATCCTATCCTGGTAAAAATAATAGTAGAGCAGGCTAAGGCAAGTATACTCCGGATACTATGTACCATTTTTGCTACTTTTCTATAACTTTGAATATATATTTATACCCTAAATTTATGTTTCTTCATGTTTTATGTAAATAAAGCATGTTTTTGTTAATTAATCGGATAGATTTCTAATTTATCTGTATGTATCGTAATATAGGGTTTCAGTTTCATGATTGTACGTGCTTTAAGTGTTTGATTATCATCCAAAAGATCCACGTCAAACCCTAAGTCAAAAATTAGGGATTGATGATTAAGTTTCCCTGAATCCTGTAATATGTTAAGGCCTATGAGAAAATCTTAGTCTGAAAAGTCCCACAGGAGTATACTGTAGAACTTTTGAGATATTCTAAAGCTATTTGAAGGATTTCCGATTAAGGTTTAGTCTGAAAAAGTCCCATAGGAATATATTGTAGAACTTCTAAGATGTTCTAAGGCTATCTGAATGATTCCTGATTAAGGTTTAGTCTAAAAAGTCCCACAAGAATATACTGTAGAACTTCTGAGATGTTCTGAAACTATCTGAAGGATTCCCGATTAAGGTTTAGTCTGAAAAGTTCCATAGGAATGCATTGTTAATCTTCTGGGATATTTTGAAGTTATTTGAAGGATTACCGAATAAGGTTTAACTGGCTGACTGAAATGCGATAAGTTAAGGGTTAAAGAATAAGAAGAAATGTATGAACCCTGAGACGAAAACGCTAATTGGAGGTTTGATGAGGTTTATCTGACAAACTGTACTTAAGGAATTAATCTGAAACTGTATCGTTAAATTATAGAGAACCTCTGAAACTGAGAGAAGATTTAATCGTATGAATTGAAAATGTTTTAGTGGTAAGGAGAATTACGACTAAGGAAATAAGGACAAGAATGTCTTCCGTTAAGTAAATCAGTAGGATTCTGATATAGCTAGTCCATGACCTCGTCCTTAGATTATTGCATCGAAACACTGAATAATAATCATCAGAACTGTATTGAATAATAGCTAACTGGACACAGAAATAATCCTACCCTCCGGATGTAAAGTATAGAGGGTATGTAAGGAATTAAACTAAACAGAAATCATTCTTCCCCCAAGATATAAAGTAAGGAGGGTATGTAAAGATTAAACTGAACAGAAATCATCCTACCTTCGGGATGTAAAGTATGGAAGGTATGTACAGATTAAAGTGAATGAAAATCATCCTACCCTCGGGATATAATGTATGACGGGTTTGTAAATGATTAAACCGAATAGAATCATCTTGTCCTCGGAATGTAAAGTATGGAGGGTATGTAAAGGCTAAACTAAACAGAAATCATCCTGACCTTAGAATGTAAAGTATGGAGAATAACAGACTTAAAAGGAAACTGAATCGGGTCTGAAATAGGAACTCCGAACCGAATTCTGAATTAGTTCTGAAATAGGGACTTTCAACCGAGAACTAGATTGATATTCTGAAATATGGATTCTGAACTGAGAATTAGGTTACTATTCTGAAATATGGATTTTGAACTAAGAATTAGGTTACTGTTCTGAAATAGGGATTCTGAAATAAGAACTAGGTTACTAATCTGAAATATAGATTCTGAATTAAGAATAAGGTTGCTGTTATGAAATAGGGATTCTGAACCGAGAACTAGGTTACTGTTCTAAAATAGAAATTTTGAACTGAGAACTAGATTAAGGTTATAAAATATGGACTCCGAACAGAATCCTGAATCAGGAACTATGGATCTGAAACCATAAGTTTTCTAGTATTCTGTACCGCAATAGGTTTCCTAATATTTTGCATCGAATTTTAGCTTTTGTTCTCTCACCTGCATGCATGATTTTTCCGCGTCCCTTTAAGTTCTCTTCTAAAAGTATGTATATGTTCTGTATATATGTAAAACTATATATTTTCACTATTTTGGATACATTTGCTGAGCTGTTAAGCTCGCTCCTTACTTTCTGTTCTCCCCTCTAGATAAGCAAAAGCCTGAAAATGATTGAAGTTTAATCTAGCTGAAGAAGGAAAGGCTCGTAAGTTCTGAATAGCTTGAAAGACTTTGGTGGATTAAAGGATTCTGGATTCTTGTAACTAGCTTTTTGAAAAGAATATAGTATATTACGATAATGTAAAAATGTCATATCATGATGTATGTTCTGTTTTTGCTTCCGTAGGTTGACTTATGGAATTAGTTTCTTTCACGTTATTTTGATGTTTTGAATATGTATGGGTCATAGATGGCATCTTCTTTTGAATTTAAAATGTTGGATAAAATGTGCTGTGTTGAAGTCATGGATGATATGGCAATTTGTAATCATGTGAATGCATGTTATAGAAAAAAAGTAAGGTATTCGATTAGTTGTGTGCTTATACAGATCGTTTAATACAGGTTGTACATTTGGTTTTGGTGTAGTTGCAGATGAGACTTTACTAAAATTTCTATAGGATTTAAATGTTTTAAGTTTTGTATGTATCTGACGGAGGGTCCTATAAGGATTATGATCCATTCCGTCACAATTGTAGCTAAACCCTGATTATTCACGTGGCCCATAAGCGATAGTAATAAAACACTGGTCATTCATGTGGCCTATTAACGGTCGAATTAAACATTGGTCATTCAAGTGGCCGATTCGCGATCAAAATCTTTGGGGACTTAAATAGTATACGTGACGACCTCCTATTTAAGGAGATAGCGTGACAGTCAATAATGGTAAATAGGAATAAAAGTGCTCCATTCAAAAGCTGGCTGCCCAAGTTCATACTTGGGTAGCACCACCAAGCCTCTACCCACGAGTGAAGAACAGGCTTCACCCGACAACAGGATCTACCCTGATGTCTTCTCTTGGACTTAAGTTTGTTTTGAACTTGGGCGGCACCGCCAAGCCTCTACCCACGAGTGAAGAACAGGCGTGACCTGACAGTAGGGTCCACCCTGATGTCTTCTCTTAGACTTAAGTCCATCAAAAAATGCCACAAACATCTCAAGAAAGGCGGACGGCCAACTTGCTTGTAACGGACCAAGTCGGCCAGCCAACACAGAGACTAGTAATTAAAAAATGGTGACAAAGGCGAGAACACAGAATATCAGTAAAACGCTTACTTTATTGATTAAATCTGTACAATTATAATACTTTTAAAAAATAAAGAGTACAAAATCTATAGAGGAATAGAACTCCCATGAGGAGGTGGTGGCCCCTGACCACTCCGGGACTATCCCACGAGACTCTCATGATGCTGGACAAAACGGTTAAATGGGTTGAGATACTCCACTAGAAAGTTGGGGTCAACCAACTGTGCAATCCGTCGGCAAAGGTTGACACCTTCCCACAACTGTGCCACTAGCATATCGGAGACCTCATGGGGGCATATACAAGTGGTCAACTCGTTCTCTAGTGATGTCATCTGTCCCGTGAGTTGATTGATATGCCTCACCGCCCGGTCATTTTCCTCTCTCAGTCTGGCATTCTTCTCTTCCAAACTTGGTAGCATAGCCTCTCTCAGTAGAACGTTCTCCTCTTTCAGCTTGGCATTCTCTGCTTCCAAATTCGACAACACAGGTTGGAGAGCGGCTGTGTCCTCCTGGTGTTCCACTCTTTGCAACTCCGTCTCCTCCTCAAACCAAGCGATCTCCTTATCTTGATCTGAGATCATCGGGTCCCTTTAGCATAGCACCTTGCTAACTACGTCAATTACTTTCACCTCCTGCAAAGACCAAACACGTCAAGTAACAACAACGAAGAGGAAGAGAAGGAGAGTTGTGAAGATTTACTTGCCAAACTCGGTGCTCCGGCCTCACTGGCCTGCTGCGAGACCTAGGCTCCGATAGTGGAGGACGAGATACAGCAACCTCCTAAACAAACACAGCAGTGGCCTCCGCTGTAGACTCCAACAACTTCATCATGGAGTCCTCCGACTCAACA
>JAODPA010109802.1:0-19736 GCA_025585075.1 Nepenthes mirabilis
TACATATATGTGTAGTATCTCATATCCTTGAGAGAGGCAATTTTGAGAGATAAAGAGGCTATATGTGTAGTATCTCATATCCTTGAGAGAGGCAATTTTGAGAGATAAAGAGGCCATTTGTGTGCTAAGCCTTGTATGAGACAGAGAAGAGGAAGAGTGGAAGAAAGGTGAGCTGTGAGAGAAAAAAACAAGTGTTGTTTGTGCTTTATTCTTCTTTTCTGTCTCTGGTAGTTTGTAAAAACCTAATCTCATTTAGTGGTTTATTGGAGGACTCAATGTCTAGTGGTTTTTCCCTTAGTTTGTAAGGGTTTTCTACGTAAAATATTTGGTATTCATCTCTTTTACCTTCCTCTGCCCTTTGTTGTGTCAGTGTGAGTGTGTGTGTACAGTGCCTTCACTATCCGGCCGTCCGTCCGCGTGCCAACAGGGCTAAGGTACATAACTTCCTTAAGTTTGTATGGATGATAGTGCAATAACTTATTGCAATTTCTAGAAATTATTAATAAAAAACACACTTTCTTTCATTTAATATTGTCTATTTTGCATGCTTGCTCATGTATTAACTAATTGCTAGTACACTCAAAAAATTAACTTAGTTAATACTGAGTTGATCAACCATTTCCTACTACTGGACTCGATGAAGCCACGACCACTTGAAATTACTACCGTGAGTGCAGTCCCAAGAGACTTTACAACCATCGAAATGGCAATGCACCAAAAAAAATCCATCAAAGCTCAGGTGCTTGACTTTCAAAATCTGTCCAAAATGCCCGAGTAAGCCAACAATTCAGCGAGTAGAAATATAATCCTTTTGGCAACTTAAGTACGTCTTATAGCATATGACTAATAGTATTAGTTTTATATAATCTTCCACTGTGGATATACATGAAAAGTGAATACTTTATATTGTCATTACTAATTCTTAGTCCAAAAGCTTTTGGAAATGATAATGATGTGTCCTTAGAATTATTAATAGATGAGCTTATGAAATTATGGCGCGTTTAGGTTGAAACTTTCGACACCTTAGTTCAAATAATTTTAAATTGCATACATTATTATTGTAGACTATTAATAATTTTTCAACTTATGTAAATTTAATAAGTTGGAGTATGAAAGGAAAATTTGCTTGTCCTAATTGCAATATGGATACTTTCGCTTATAGATTATCACATGATCATAAATTGTGCTATATATATTATCATAGATTTTTAGAAGCCGATCATAAATGAAGATTTGACAAAAAGTCCGTTGATGGCACTATAAAAATGCGACATGCTCTCAAGCTATTTTCAAGAGATGATACCCTTGATTAACTTAGTGGATGTGATAATGCAATACTTGGGAAGGCTATATGAAAGCAATTTAAACATACTCTCAAGTATAATTGAAAAAAGAAATTTATTTTTTTAAGTTGTCTTACTAAAATAAAAATTTTAATTTGTCATAATTTAGATATTATGCATATTAAGAAGAATATTTACGAATGCATTATAGGAACGGTATTAGGCATTGATGGGAAGATAAAGGATAATGTGAATTCTCATCTAGACTTGAGAAATATAGGACTTCTTTGTTCCTATTAAAATTAGGAACACATATTTAATTCTTAATTCTACCTACATGTCAACATTGTAAGAAAGAAGAAGGGTTGTTTGTAATTTTTTAGCAAATATGAAAGTTTCATATGACTACTTTTTCAATACAGCTCGATGTGTAAATTGTATTGATGGTAAAATTTCATAAATAAAAAGTCATAATTGTCATGTATTTATGTAATACCTTATTGCATTAACATTTTGTCATATCTTATCTATAGAAGTATATGAGTCATTAGCTAAATTAAGAGTATTCTTTAAGCTATTATGTAGAAAAATACTTATTAATGTCTTTGAATACTTATTGTGTTTAATAGATTATACAATTGATAAATAAAGGGGATGAAAGAGCAAGCAAATATCTTTTATATTTGGGACAAGCTCTAATTAGAAGGATACATTGTTGTTCATCATATGTGGTTTATGGGTACAAATTTTACACAGCAATACAGATAAGACAGCATAAACACAGAATAGTGGAGGTGGTGCAGGGTGATGTATATGGTGGAAAAATGGACTACCTTGGATTATTAAGAAAGATTATCAAATTAGAGTATAATGGTGAAAACATGATAGTGCTTTTTTATTGTAATTAGTGACATATATCATATGAAAAAGGTATAATGAAAAAACTAAATGGCCTTATAATAATAAATATTACTCGATTTTACAAATCAATGAGCCATATGTTTTAACATGTCAAGTTGAATAAGTTTATTACATGATAGATCATATAAATATGAATTGGTGAGTTGTTGTTAGGTTAATGTCACATAACTTTTATAATATTCTTGTTAGTAAAGAGATGAATAATTTCTGCAAAACACATATGGACAGTAATGAGCCAAGTTAAGAGACAAATTTAGATTATGTGGTAGAGTTAAGTGATTTGACAATGTCTTTAATTAAAACTAATATTGAACCAATGATTATAAATATAAATCATGCTGGTGGATCTAAAGATACGTACAAGTTTAATAGCGAAGAAAATGAGTCATTAATATGATAATTATTCAAGATCACAGTTATATAAGGTCTAATTGATAATTGTATTAATTACCAAAGATTGTAGATATAAATTATGTCATTGCAAGGCGATTGGCAGACTCATAATTGGTTGATATATTGCTTTTCATTGTTATCTTTTTGAGAAAAGATTTATGCTTCAACTTTCCTGTTCTATCCATTGGAAATGAGCTTTGGTTGACAATGAATGTTGTCAATATTGGTACTTTTTTTTCTTTATAATGAATTTAATCAACATAGTGAGACAAAGATTGTTGCTTGTTTCTGGTGTGCCTTTTCTCAGGGTTAGAGGGTTAGAGGTTTGATGTAGATTCTCTATGATATGCATTTATTGGAATAATTAGGGTATGCTTGTTTTCACAAGTTTCTTTTTGATTGTTACATATATCAATTCAACACTATTTGGTTCCTTAATGCTACATCATTTTTTTGCATTTTTTTTCTTTTAATATTTCTTTCAGGAGGCAGATTCATTAATTTGGTGGATCGTAAATGCCTGAGTAGAGGGTGAAGAAATGGCTTAGATGGTCTAGAAGCAGACAAATGCTGATGCTTTGTTTTGTGAATTGATTTGTTTAAGGAATGCAGCTGCCTGCTGGGTGATCGGTGCCCGGTTTATATTAGCCCATTCTACCTGTTCATTGACTCAAATGGCTCATGCCAAAACATAGCAAAAGAAGTTAGTACATCTATGTAGAGTGCTTTTTGGGTACCAGATTATAGTAGAGGGTAGCATCAAGACATTTGATCTGCAGATTTGATTGTGTAGAAGCTTATTCTACAAAACCTGGTCCATACTTGGGAAAAACTGGAAGAACATAATGATGGCATATACCTATTCTTATTATGTTAGAATGAAATGACTACAAAGCTTCTCTTCATTATGACCAAGACATTGCTTCTAAAGTTGAACTATTGGAGACGTGTAATAATTTGGTGGAGCCTTCTTTCTATCCCATGTTATTTGATGCAGTGACATCTGCATATGTTTCTTCCATTTCGTTCTGAAACAGCAGTCTTGATATAATCTCTATTTCTTGTTCTTCCGCGGTCAGAGGGATGCATTGACCTCTCTGTGTTATTTTCATATTCTTGTTTTTCTTTGTTGTGTAAAATTATTTTCAGGAGAATTCATTTCAAAACTGAGACCAAGCAGGTGTCACCCGCCAGCAAATTGCAAATGACAACATTTCCACCAAATTCAGCCAGAAAGAGAAGAATTATGCAGCAAAGCCACTCCTCAAAGCCTGCAGTCAAAAGCAAAATCAAGCAACCAGAAACAAGAATGAGGAAGAAAACGGAAAACATAAGTCCTTACCATAGTAAAGGTACTGTCGAAGCCCCATCTGCTAGCTACTATTTGGCTACTTACAGCACCTTTTTTCTTGCAATTTGATACCTTGAAGTCCTTAAACATCCTACTTTGACACGTCCACAAATTTTCATTGATTTACCACCACAAACACTCCTATACATACTGAAACCCTTTCATATCCTGAGTAACGCTTTTTTGTTTAATATTTTGTTAGCCTCAATTCCATACAAGTAATTTCCAATTTAGCAGATGCATGCACAATCTGTTCCATTTCACAACATAAACCGCTTGCTGGTCTCAGGGACTGTCTCCTCAGACCACACAGCTACCATCAACATGACCAGCGAACATACTGCCATAGGGGTAACAACTATCAATTAAGAGGCCATCGCCATGTAACTGCCATCATAATTCTCTACAATCCCAAGAATTCTGCTAAAATGAGCTGACGGAGTCTTCAGTGTTATCCTAGCCAACGATGGAGCTACAACCATTATCCATCAATCTCACTACCTTGAATTCTAGCACACCATCATAGTCATGCATATGCCATTTTCAACTAAATTAACTAACAATCTTCTTTCCAGCTTTAATGGGGGGCTTTTATTCTATCTTTTTGTGGAAATACATATCTTTTCATTATTATTTACTGAATTAGAGTAGAACTTTGTAGCTTCATTTTGCAACTCTAAATGATGGCTACTGCGGTGGCTTCAACTTGGATCTCCAGTTCCATATGCGTCGCAAGATTGATATAAGACCAGGAGAGACAAGCAATCTCGATGTCTCGTTTGAGCAGCCTGTCCCTAATTAAACGCACCAACTCCTATGACTGCCAAGTAAACAGAATATTCAATCAGAAGTAGCAATGTCAAGAAAAGATTTGGATATGAAGAGACAAATTTGTAATACCTCATGGACAAAAGATTCCTCGCAAAAAAAAGGAATCAGATGACTATTTAGGCTCAGAAACCGATGGAGTCCTCCAGCACAAAAGGGGCAAAGAATGGCAAAGAGGAGGAACCGCAAATCCGGCGGGAGCGGAGAAGGCAGCTGGGCTCCTAGGACACTCTGATGGCTGTAAACCAACTTGAGGGGCCTCATCTACCACTGGGTCCTCTGATGAAAAAAGATGAGGACCAGGAGTCTCCGCGGAAGCTTCATCATCTTCAGCAAACGTTTCCTCTGCCGTTTCTCCATTATTGGTGAGCTTCATCACCACAGGATGAGCAGAAATGGGATTATTGGGCAACGAACTAACAAACATCTGGACCCCATACTTGGCAATAAATGGAGTGGCAATAGGCTCTTCCATGTTCAAGCCTCAACGCACAGGGTCATTTATTCCCGAAAAAACATGTGGGGGAGCCTCACCACCCAGAACAAATGCAGGTGCCTCTTCACAGGTTGGCCACTAGGTGGGAACAGAATCAGGTCTAGCCTCTGAGACAACTCTCCGGCTTCTATTGTAGACATCTCATCACAAGCCTCATCAACTTCCCTCTTTATAACAGCAAAAGAGAACGAAGAGAATGGACAAAAAACGGGGAAACCTACCTCCCCAGTCACTACTCCCGGAGAGTCCCAAATGAAAAGCTCCCTAACTTTTCTTTTGGGTCTATGAAGAGACACATTGGCAATGGCCTCCCCACCCACGCTGACCTCCCAGTTGACTTCAGTGAGTGCCACTTGAGTCAAAAAGTTACCCCTCCTCTGAAGTTCAGCACCATTTTCCTTTATTAAATTTAAATTGGTCAATGGTTTGGCCATAAATTCCTCTGTTTTCAAAATATCACCAAAATAGGTAGAATTGGCTAGTTTCCAGTTATTGGATAGGGTCTAGTCAGAAGAAACCGCAATAAAAAAATATTGCTCCTTCCAACCCTTTACTGAATATAGATTTCCTCCACTTATTTTGTACCCTTTTCTTGGGGTAAGCAAAATTCAGTTGCCTTCCTAATTAAATTGGAAGACAACTTTAATTGCCCTAACGTCTAAATGAAGCCCCCGGTGGAAAAAGAAGACACAGAGAAATCAAATACCAGATTGCACTTGGATGGAGATGAGCAAGGGGATTTTTCAGAGCCTCCATTATCTTGCAGACCTCTTTGGCAAACGGAATATAGAGACCCTCTCCCAGATAAATCTCATATATGGCAATAAATTCACGCTTTAGAGAGCAAGCTTTCTCAAACGATGAGAAAACTAGGTAGGGAACTACAATAGGGATATTATTTCTCTCATAAATATCCAATACCTTCTCGATTGAAAGACTGGATCGAATATTAGTAATGCCCTTGGAAACTGCACAAGGAGCCAGGGAAATTTAAAGAGAAACAGAAGACAAAGTTGGGTTGAGAAAAAGAATGCAAGAGAGTAAAGAAATGAAGGCACACCATAGTTTAAATCAGAAGACTCTAGCTCAAAATGATGTTGTCCTGGCTTGATTGAAGAGACACACCGTTATAATGACGAGAGACACATGTCAGCATGGGATAACGCTGCAACATGTCTCTTTCACTATGCCAGTAATGATGATCTGACGCAATACTTTCCAAGGCAACCAGCTAGTAGCAAGCCGTTCGGTTCATTTATTTAATTAAACGGTTTAGTTCCAATTAAAGGCTAGCTCAATTACTTTGCAAATATTCCAGATCCGAATCTATCAAGATTAAATCATTATGTGCCAAGTTGTCAAAGGTCCGAGCTGTCAAATTGTCAAATAGAGCAAAAAGGAAAATTACACCCAAGCATATAAGCAGACACTAAACTCATGAACCATAATCCAAGAATTACAAGCATATAGAATTCATATGAAAAAAATAAGCCCTCATTCGAGTAGTTCTAATCACTAGATTTTTTCACAATGTGTAAGCTTCAAACCACAAAAGTACAACTTAGAAAAAAAAAGAAAGAAGACACAAGATAGCAACCCGATTATGAAAAAGAATAATAGAAAATAATACACTTCTTTCCAAGTACTCAGATACAAGTTGTGCTAGAAGTATAGTGAGAAAGAAGAGAATGAAAGAAAAAATATCAACCCATGCCAGCAACATTTATCTGATCACCTCTATGAGGGTCAGTGGGATAAGGGCCGCACTATAACATGCTAGCTTGGCCTTGGGACGGACGTAAAAGGAAACCAAGATGGTTTCTTCAATAAAAAAGGGTAACTAAGACAGACTTCAAGTGTATCCTCGATTGATGACTGTAAAACTTGAAGGATCTTCTCCATCAGCTTCAGCATCTACCCCCACCAGTGATTGTAAAAACAGCATGTGTGCAATGACGACGAGCAACCGAGTAGGAAGGAAGATGATCCTAGGATGCAATTTGAAGAGGGGCCCTCGATTTATGATCAAGACAACAGTCCAACTAGCAAAGAAATTGGAACTAAAAAAGGGATCAAATCACGGTCAATAATGATAGAAAAGAAAATCCTGCCAAATAATACCTCAATTCAGTAGAAGATCCGCAACAGAGATGCGTACAATTGGTGCGAACGACTAATTAGCTGGCTTTTTATTAATGGCATGCTCAGAATTTGAATTCAAAACTCCAAACATAGAAGGCTTACTGGGTATAACCCAAAATAAACCAACCTGACCTAAAACTAGAGTAGAGCCCAAGTGACAATGACTGAAACAAAGAAGCATTAAACAGAATGGGTCAACCAAGTAACGACTCTGTAGGAAATTAAATGAGGAATTCTATCCTAATGAACGGTTACTATGAACCTTGGGATAATAACGCCTCAGTAAATGACTTAATTTAGAAATGATTGAAATAATTCCCACATTAACAGTTAGACAGTGTTATCATTAATTCAAAGGACAGTTACACTCTAAGAGTAACTCCTCCCAATAGTTGTTTTGAAGCGCCTTTCAACACAAGCAACGGTTTCAAAGCTGAATGAACGGTTAAAAACTTGGCTATAAATTTAACTCCTTCAAAATCAAAGAGGACATGAGAGATCCACAACAAAAGATACTCAAGCAAACAAGTGCATTAGAGTGGAGCCACGCCCTCCCAATTCATACTCATCCCCATCTTGTTTCAATCCCAGCATATATTTTTCTCTCCATATCTTTCTATCTCCTTGAAAGATTGTTGACTAGAACGCCAGAAAATATACTAGGAAGTAAGTTCCGTATACTGCTTACCTCTCGTTTAATTGTTGTGGTACGCAGGATATTGATTTACAACCACAAAGACCGAACCTGCTATTCGGATCATCAGAAAAAATAACCCGACTCCCTAATTCATGCGATAATCCGAGTCTATGGGATGCATCATTGACGTCGTTTGTAAGAACATGGTCAAGCTACTTGTTCTCACTGTCAATCAAAATCTCTGAATAAGGAAAATCAAACTTCACTCTACAAAGTAAAACAATCATTGTGAACATCAGGGCCTAGACAAGTTAACCACCCAAGGAAGTTACTTCTATAGAAACATTTGCCCAGCAGAGAGTAGCCAAGACGATGTTCATCAGCTAATGAACGTAAACGTAGAGTCTTTGGCAGCTTAGATCGACACCATGTCAAAGATACTCAAGTCTCTCTAGAACAAGTTAGAGAGACACCTACTGAGGGCTCCACTCCTAAATTCTCAAGCTTCCACTTCCAGAAGGAAAAACTGGAGGAAAAAGCATGCCTCTAGGGGGAAGCTACAACAACCTGGAGACTCTGAGACCTAAGGAGTGTCACTTGAAAAGATCCTGTCTCAACTCGAGGGCCATCTTAACTTTTAGCCAAGAAAGAGTCTGGAGCAGCGAAATCCATGAGGAGTCTCACTTGAAAAGATCATGTCCCGGCTCGAAGGTTGTCTTAACGTTGAAGCCAGAAAAGAGAGTCAAGAGTGGCCAAAATCCACATTTCTCACGGGACATGGGGAGGCCTTTGGCACAAGACGAGGCTTCATGCAATAGCCTTCCAAGGAATGTTCCAAATCGGTAGGTTCCCCAAGTGTCAGTCAATCACTCGAAGTTGACATTCCTCACGTGAAGAGGATTGCATCCACCTCCAAGGTGGAGGAAAGAATCAAGAAGATTGAGTAGCAATTGTTCCATAGGAGCATGGGTGGCACTCCAACGAATTTGGTAGGTCTCCATTTACCAAGGAGGTCAAGAGACACTGATTTCCT
Source organism: Nepenthes mirabilis (assembly GCA_025585075.1). Lineage (NCBI taxonomy): Eukaryota > Viridiplantae > Streptophyta > Magnoliopsida > Caryophyllales > Nepenthaceae > Nepenthes > Nepenthes mirabilis. The sequence goes on from JAODPA010109802.1 coordinate 9,085, forward strand.
CTCAAATTCAAGATGCCAATCTTCTAACCTTATGATAGAAACTCTAATCTAATAGATCACCTGGATCACTTTCGGACCTTATTAGGGTTCCTTAGAAAACCTAACCTTATGCCTTTGCTTCTCGTTATACCTTAGAAGGGACGCTCGAATTTAGTTTTATCAACTAGCACCAAATTTGATTCAATCTTTTCAAGAGTTGACTGATAAATTCCAATCGCAATTTGCCTCTAACAAAAGGGAGAAATAGAAGCAGTAGCTTCTTGTCAGAATGCAATAAGGTCCAAACAAAAGTCCGAGGTACTTTTTTACTTGATTTAATGTCGAGGCCCGAGGAATGTCTAAACTTACTGACAATGTGCAATTATATTCCTTCATGGCCATTGTATAATTGGAAGAATGTTTTAAATAACTAGTTTAGCAGGAATCTAAGATGTTCCTCGAGGCAGAGACCATCATCCGAGTGTACATTGTCATTGGTAAGGCCAACGAAGAAAAGAGATAGGATGCTCAAATTACCAATTGAAATTGACTGGTGGGAAGAAGAGGAACAACGATAACTCCTTTGCCAGAGATCTTAGGAAGTAGCAGAGGACAGACCCGAGCGTCAAAAGGGAATATAAGCCGTTGAACCTCACTCCCCTGAACAACACCCGGACCAACATTCTAATATAAATCTGAAATGAGAAGTTTCTAAAATGGCTAAAGTCGGTGAGGAAACTAGAGGGAGAAAATCAACCAAAATACCATCGATTTCCAAACCATAGGATCGATGATTGTTGGACTTTGTAAAGGGAAATTGAGGTACTCATTCAGAGATGATACCTCAATAAATACTTGAAAGACCCAGGACATGCTCCTGGCAACACTAGCAAGAACAACACGGAGCAACTCGAGTAACCCTGCAACCGATTGGTGGCATGATTAGTGAACATAATCTCTACATGGCCTCCCATAAGCAAAGTTGCAAACTATTCCAAGGAGACTTCCAATAGCAAGATACAAAAGCTAGGGATAGAGAATAATATTATTAGTCTTAATAACGACGATATGACTCATATAATAACTGCCCATTCGGATCCTCTTATTATATCTATGTTCGTTTCAGACAATACCATTGATTATTAATTGAAATAAGTCTTTATTTATAATGGAAACTCTTAGAATTTACTTTATCTCAATGCTTTCTTTAAGCTTGGACTTTAAAAAAATCAAATGAAATTGGTTGAATTCCCCTTATAAGGATTGGACAACGAACCCGTGCCTGTTTAAGGAATCATTCAATTGGAAGTCCCATTGGGGATATGCCCAAAAACAGCTTCCTAGGTGCTGACATACTTAGTAGTAGACATACTTTCGGTTTATAACGCTATATTAGGTTGACCTTGTCTAGTGGCATTTAGTACGGTAACATCGATACCACAACTAAAAATAAAAGTCATGACCCTGTACGGCACAAGAGATGTGCAAGGCGATCAAGTCACTGGCCGAATATGCTACCTAACCCAAATAGGCTAGTTGATGCCAACTTAGCTAATCTAAGAGTTTGACCTCTGAGATAAAACTACTCTGCAACAAGGCTAATCTGGTGAATCCATCCTACAAATCCCTCTAGATCCGAGCAAGCTAGAGAAGTACGTGCGAGTCAATCGTTCATGATAATTTACGAGAGCAGTTGATGATATTCCTTTGTCAGAACTTGGATTTATTTGCATGGACACCAATAGATATGCCAGGAATACCAACTGAGGTAATGGTTTACAAGTTGGGCCTGATCCCTAAGCACAAGCTAGTTCGACAAAAATAGAGAAACTACTCCATTGAAAAGCTCATAACTATGGGGGAAGAGTTCAAAAAACTACATGACGCAAGATTCATAAGAGAGGTCCAATATCCGAATTAACTATCAAACAATACCCGAATTGACTATCAAACATTATCTCATTAAGAAGAGCAATAAAAAGTGGTAGCTGTACGTTGACTTCACGGATACGAATAAAGCATGCCCGAAAAATAGCTTTTAGCTATCGAGGATCAATCTCTTGGTGGACTCAGCTTCCGGATACGAATTACTAAGTTTCATATACAAACAAATTCGAATATGCCCTGAAGATGAGAAATTAACTTCGTTTATGACTGATCAAGGGACTTATAGCATAAAGTTATGCCTTTCAGCCTGAAAAACGCAAAGGTAATATATAAGGGGTTGGTCAACAAAATGTTCCAGGCCCAAATAGGGAGGAATATAGAAGTGTATGTGAACAATATGCTCATCAAAAGCGTGCTGGCTCATGACTATATTTGAGACCTAACCGAAGCTTTTGGGGTACTTAGGCACACCAAAGGAAATTGAATGCAGCAAAATGCATATTTAGGGTAACTTCAGGAAAATTCCTCGACGTCATAGCATCCCACAAGGGGATTGAGGCAAACCCAAATAAAATTAAAGTAATTATTGATATGAATCCACCCCGAACCTTAAAAAAATTCCAGTGGTTAACTAGGAGACTCGCTGCACTCCCAAGAGTCCTAGTGAGATTGGCTAAAAAATACCATCCCTTCTTTAAGACTCTGAGAAGGGCCAAGGTGAATGGGTTCCGCTAGATGAAAGAATATCAATCGGCCTTCTAAGAGCAGAAGGAATATGTTGCCAATCCCTACTCCTATCATCTCCTAAAGAAGGAAAAGAATTATATCTTTTCGTGGCCGTTGCCGGCATGACACTGAGCTTGGTCTTGGTCAAGCAAGAAACTGAAATACAATGACCGATCTACTATATCAACAAGATCCTGACAGATGCGGAGACTTGATATTCGTTGGCTAAAAGGGTCACACTAGCTTTGATCCAGTCAGCAAGAAGAATCCATCCATACTTCTAGACCTATAAGATCATCATCTTAACCAACCAACCATTAAAGGGGATTTTATAGAGGCCAGAAGCATTCGGACGTTAGATAAAATGGGCTATAGAGTTGAGCAAATTTGACATAGAGTATCATTTGCAGGTTCATATTACTCGAGGTCTTAGTGACCGACAACATACCCAATTTATCGAAGAAAGGTTCAGCAAATACTACATGATCCTGAAAATTAGACTAGTTTATACCTCCGCTGCTTACCCCCAAGCAGACAGACAATTGGGTTTGTAATACCGAAATTCTCTTTTGATTCATTTTGGTAATATTTGTTATTTTGGGTATTTTGGAGGCATTAAAATTAATTTAATATTGTGAAATTTTAAAGGAAATTCGGATCAGTGGGTTGGTACTTGAAACACCCCCAAGAGGCACCTGAATGCTGATTCTAGAGGGCTTGTGCCATAGGCGTGCCCAAGCGCGAAAATTAATAGGTGGGCACCCAAGCCGTGCCTTAGCCAGTGCTCAAGTGCCATTTTGCCTATATAAGGAGCCACTAGTTAGGGTTTGGCTATTTGCGTGCGGCAGAAGTAGAGATGAGAGAGAGCAAGAGAAGGAGGAGAGAGAATGTGTCGTTCGGATACTTCAGAGTATCTTTTTGTCAGATCTACTTGGTATAAGGTCGAGGTAAATATTTGTAATGAATTCTTCATCTATTGGCTTGGTAATGTCGCCATCATTGCCAGGCTTTGTTGGACCATAGTCCGTGAACCATGTATGATTGATGGCACCTATCCTGTAGAAGGGCGTTGTGGCACTTATACTAAGAAGCCTCCTAAGGCATTGAGGAAGGACCTTTTGTCCTGAAGCCCCCCGAGTCCCTGAATAATTATCGGCGTCTGACCTCTTTTTGGGTTGTACAATTATGTTAACCAGTACCGTGGCCATGTTTTGCGTGGGTCATTTTAGCGGGTTAGGAGTGTAACCGTTATTCACTTGACTTAGGGTTAGTCATGGTCATTTGAATCACGCAAGCACATAAATGAATGACTAATATAAGAAATTAAATGTGATTTGAGCCGTATTAAAATGATTTAGTACGTCACATAAGCACCCTATATCCTGTGAGTGAGACGTACTTCCAACCTTTCCATACTCAAGAATGGGTTTACTGATAGTATTTTTTGATGTGAAGGGCATTTTAGGCCTTAGGACTAGTTTTTCATTTTGGGTACGTAGTTTATACGTATCATTCTAGAGGATGGCTAATACTATGACCGATCTTTTCCAATTGGGGGACAATTTATTCCTATTAGCAATCTTGTTTGTAGCCTCAATGTTCCTTAGAACTAGATCTCCTAGTTCAAATTGTTGCGTATTAACCTTTTTGTTATAGTACCGGGCTACACACTGCTAATAAGCTGTTGTTCTTAGTTTTGTCGTGTCTCTAACTTCTTCGAGCAAGTTGATGTTCTCTTAGAAGAGTTAGAAATTACTATACGGTTCGAAACTTTTGACTCGGAAGTTAGGCAATCCGATGTCCTCTAGGATGACTGCCTCGGTTCATAACATAGGCTGAATGGTGTTTCTTGGGTCGGTTCCCTGAGGTTCTTTCGGTAGGACTATAGTACGGATGGGAGTTCGTCCACTAATGAGCCCTTTGTACCTTCCAACTTCATTTCAGCTCATGCAGTAAGGTTCGGCAGGTAAACCTTGGCACGACTTGATAAAATTCATAGGTCAATAAATATATTCCATAACATATAAAATTCAAACAAATGCATCAATAAACAATAAACCCCAAACCAGGGTGTGACAAATCAAACATGCACAAGATTGAATAAATTATAACCCGGGCAGGATTTTATCAGATATAAATATGGACATCATAAAGATGACCAGCTATCCATATATCGTAATGGAGGTATCCAACAGTGACATCAACTTTTCTACATAATATAATGAGTTCAATAAATCTCAATATAGCGTCCAAGGCCTACCTTCGGCCATTCTCAATATCCACAATACACCCCCAAGATCTGAAACACAACCAACATATATAACTATAATCACCAAGAGGGAGATGCTACTTCAAATTACGTCCAAATTCCTACAAACGTATCCAAACCACTAGTCCGAAGGGAGAAAATATGAAAATATGAACCAAGAGCTCAATAAGTATCATATCATATAAGACAAGCAAATATGTCCGACAAATTAGAGTGTCCATAAACAAATTTCAAAACGGATAACAGACACAAATCAAATATCAAAAAGTTGAGGGTAATAGATACAAATTTGAAATGGATAAGAGATATAATATCCAATATTAGAACTAAAGCCAAATCATGTCATGCAATAAATCATAATCCAATAATTCATCGCATAATCTATGATTGTCTCCACATCCACGTGGGACACAAATCAAAATCCGAATCTACATCTCATAACGGCTACGTTTTAGGTTAGCAGCTCCAGGTCATTCCATATTGGCAACATTTGAGGCCAATAGCTATAGCCATTCTATATTGGTTACATTTAGACCGGCAGCTCTAGACCATTCCATATCGGCTGTGTTTTAGGCCGGGAGCTCTAGTCATTCCATATCGGATCACATAGTGACCACCAAAGCTTTGGATTACTCTGTCCCACACATATATCAACCCACCTGGGGTCTCAGACCACCATGGTCCCACAAAGTAGCGACTTTATCCCCTGGCGACATGTTTGTGTACCGATGCATAGTTTGGTTCACGCACATTTTTGAATAAACATACTGATATACAAACATATATAGTCCCAAATATTTTCCAAACTTTCATAAAAATAGTAAAACCCTCCATAAAAATAGGAGGGGACAAAACATGATCAATCTGAATATTCAATATCATGCAATTTGAAGAAAAAATAAGTGCTTATATAATAAATTAGAAATGTTTATGATTTAATCTTTTCAATAATTACTCCACATGTTATAATAGAAATTTGACATTCAAAGAAGAATAATCATAAAATTAGAATTGATGTGCCCATTGATCCAGATTATTGTACGAATTAGGGAGTCAGGTTATTTATTCTGATAATCCAAATAGCAATGGGTTGATCTTTGTGATTATAAATATTTATCCTGCACATCACAACAAATTAAATGAGAGGTATGAGGTATACGGGACTTACTCCCTAATTTATTCTCTGATATTCAAGTTAGCAGTCTTTATAAGAAGGCAGAAAGATATTGAAAGAAAAATAAGTGCTGAAATTAAAAGATGATTAGGATGAGTCTGAGTTGGAAGGATATGGCACCGCTTGAGTGTACTTGTTGTTTGAGTGTCTTTTGTTGTAGATTTCTCTTCTCCTCTTCGATGTGGAAGGAGTTGAATTCATAGTCGAGTTTCTAACCACTCTATCAACTTTGAAACTGCTACCTATGCTGAAAGGTGCGGCAAAACGATTGTTGGGAGGCATTACTTTTGGAGTGTAACCTTCCTTTGAATTAATGATAAAGCCGTTTGACTGTTAATTTGGAAATTGTTTAGGCCATTTCTCAATCGAATGATTTATTGGGGTGTTATTATCCCTCGGTTCATAATAACTATTCGTTAGGATTGAATGCTGTGTTTAATTTCTAGCAAAGCCATTACTCAGTTGACCTGTTCGGTTTAATGCTTCTTTGTTTGGGCCGTTGACACTTGGGCCTTACTTCAGTTTTAGGCTAGGTCGGTTTATTTTGGGCCATACCCAATACTAGGCCCTACGTTGGATTTTGAATTCAAACTCCAAGCATGCCATTGATAGGAAGCTAGCTAATTAGTCATTTGCGCCAACTATGCGCATCTCTGCCGCAAATCTTCTGTTGAATTGGGGTTTTGTTTGGCAGGATTTTATTCTCTATCATTATTGATCATGATTTGATCCCTTTTTTTTTTAGTTAATGAAGTAATTAAACCACCTATTGTTAACCTATTACCTTGGAAAGTATCGCGTCAGATAATCATTATTAGCGTAGTGGAAGAGACGTGTTGCAACGTTATCCCATATTGACACAAGTCTTTTGTCATAATGGAGTGTCTCTTTAGTCAGCCCAAGACGGCATCATTTTGAGCCAAAGTCTTTTAATTTAAATTCTGGTGTGCCTTCGTTTCTTTACTTTCTTGCATTCCATTTCTCAACACAACTTTACCTTCTATTTCTCTTTCAATCTCCATGGCTCTTCACACAGTTTCCAAGGGCATTGTTGATATTTCATCCATCCTTAGGATTGAGAAGGTATTGATTATTTGCGAGAGATATAATATCCCTATTGCCCTTCCTTTCCAAGTTCCCTCGTCATCTGAGAGAGCTTGCTTTCCAAGTCATGGATTCATTGTCATATATGAGATGCATTTACGAGAAGGTCTCTACATTCAGTTTGTCAGAGAGTTCAATGAGATAATGGAGGCTTTGAAAATCCCCATCACCCATCTCCATCCAAATGCAATCAGGCATTTGGTCTCTCTATGTGTCTTTTTTCACCGACGGGGGCTTCGTTTGGACCTTAGGGTAGTTAAAGTTGTCTTCTGATTTAATTAAAAGGGTAATTGGATTTCGTTTACCCCTAGAAAACGGTGCAAAATAGTGGAGATAATCCCTATTCAGTAAAGGATTAGAATGACCAATATTTTTTCATTGCAGTTCCTTCTGATTGGACCATCTCCAATAATTGAAAATTAGCCAATTCTACCTATTCTAGTAAAGTTTTGGAAACACAAGATTTAACAGCCAAACCATTGACCAATTTAATAAAGGAAAATGCTATTGAACTTCGAAGAACAGGTAACTTTCTAGCATGGAGGCTACTAGCCAAAGTCAACTGGGAGGCTAGCGTGGATGGGGAGGCCGTTGCCGATGTGCCTTTCCATAGACCCACAAGAAAAGTCAGGGAGCTTTTCATTCGGGACTCTCGGGAGTAGTGATTGGGGAGGTAGGTTTTCTTGTTTTTGGTTCATTATCTTCATTCTTTTCCAACGATATAGAGAGGGTGGTTGATGAGGCTTGTGACAAGATGACTACGATGGAAACTATAGAGTCATTTTAGAGGCTAAACTCGATTCTTTCCCCACCAGGTAGCCAAGTTTTTAAAGAGGCGCCTGCATTTGTTCCGGATGGTAAGGCCCACCTATTTTTTTTGGGAATAAACGATCCTGTGCCTCTAGGCATGAACATGGAAGAGCCGATTGCTACTCCATTTATTGCCGTGTACAAAATCTCGATATTTGTTAGTTCGTCACTCGATGATCCCGTCTCTGTTTGTCCTGTGGTGAGGGAGTTCGCCTATAATGGAGAAATGGTAGAGGAAACATTTACTAATGATCGTGAGGCTTCTGCGGAGACTTCTAGTCCTCATCGTTTTTCATCAGAGGACCTAAATGTAGAGGAGGCCCCTTATGTAGAGGAGGCCCCTTAGGTTGGTTTCCTACCATCGGAGCGGTCTGGGAACCCGGATCCCTTCTTTGCTTCCCCCGGATTTGTAGTTCCTCCACATCGCATTTTTTGTCCCTTTTGTGCTAGAGGACTCGATCGGTTCCTGAGCTTGAATCATCACCAAATCCCTTTTTTTGCGAGGAATCTTTTGTCCATGAGGCATTACAAATTTCTCTTCATATCCGAATCTTTTCTTAACATTACTACATCTAATTGAATATTCTATTTACTTGGCAATCACAGGAGGTGGTGCGCTTGGTTAGGAACAGGCTGCTCAGGCAAGACATCGTGATTGCCCATTTCTCCCGATCATATATCGATCCTATGATGCATATTGAATTGAAGATCTGAGTTGAGGCTGCTATAATTGAGTCCAAATAGCTTTGAGACTGGGCAGCTTTTCTGGAGAAGGAATGGTCTGAATGGATGGTGAAATCCCAATAATTATTGGATGAGAATACCATAAATTCAGATAGGATTGCCTTCCTCGAGGACAAACTTTAGGATGTTGAGTATCGATCAGCTTTCGACGTAAATCTGATCACCAGCCTCCAGAACAAGTGTGCCCAATTCAAGGGGGAATCGAGAAGGTGGTTTAGGCATGAGGAGGTCAATCCCATCTTGGATGGCAGGTTCCAGGATGGTATTTCCCTCTCCAGGTAGGTCTTCTTCTTTGTTGCTCCGAATTTTCCATTAGGCTGCCTTGGTCCGAGGATTTTTAAGGCTTCTTAGAGTTCTGACGTTAGGAATTTTTCGGAGCCATGTCAGGACCGTCGTTTGGGCCATCATCTAGCTCTCAGCCATAAAGCAATTGAGTTGCTCATGCCTCGGCGTCGAATAATTTGATGGATTTCCTTCCATGTTGAGTTGGAGTTTTCGAATTGTATGTATGTAACCATGTATATTAATAAATCACCTAGATTTCATTGATCATTGTCATTGATGTTGTTTCTATTTGTGTTTTATCTTCGTTGCATAGACTTTGATTACTGCCGTTTTTTGTCTTTTGTACTTATTTAAGGGCATGATTTTTATTTATAAAAGGAATAAACTTTTTATATTAAAACTATTAAATCTAACTCACTGTCTATTTGTATTTATAGCTTCAATATATAATTAATGTGAAATTCAAGTAGTAGTTGAAGGTTTAAATCAGTCTGAACCAGAAGAGCGAGGTATAAAAGAAAAACTTTAGTATAAATATGCTTGATATCTGACAACTCACATATATTATATTCCTTAACTGGTCAACTAACGTGTGGAAAAACTCGTATTAAATGGAAAAAGAAAAGAGATGATAATCCAGAAGCTGTGAAAATTGATCTACCTGCATCCCCGCGATGTGTTGTCAAAGAAAATGAACAATAATTTATCATAGAGACAAGTTATCTTATTAAACAGTATTGCCCAATTAATGTTGAGAATTGGAAGAAAATAAAAGATGATATCAAAAAAATTGATACAAAAAGTAAAGTTGAATTCAATAAATATATATTGATGGGTCTAAGAGATTTGGTTGTATTTCTTTTTGGTATAATTTACCATAAATGATATATTACCCATACCTCGTTGTTATAAAAGGAATACATATTCCCAAATAGAAATCATATGAATATGGTGGTACAAAAAGAATTGATAAAAAGATTCCGTATTTAGCATTTTGGTTTATAAAAAGACTATTACAAGAAGTATAAAACTAATAAGGAGTAGATTGAAAACTATCATCCTAATGTAAATATTAACCAATGGAAGTAGTTAGTTTTAGAATATTGGAAAAATCAAATGTTTCGAATAAGTACATATCTACTTAGTGTGATTTATCTATATAATTTTTTCTATTGTACATTATTATTATTATTATTATTTGATTATGTTAATCTGAAATTAGGTGGGAATCCCACCGGCCTGTAAAACTCCTCTCAAAAATATAATTGTTCAATTCTTCCTATATTGTTTTAAGTTTTGTGAAAATTTCACTGGTTGACTAGGATCCATGAATAACATTGCTCAATTGCTGTCATATGTAAATGGTAGATTCTAACAATACTAGGTTGAGAAAATCTTATCATTACTTTAAGTTTTAATTCTTACCATCACTTTAACTTGCGAGAATTTTCTTTATGGAAAAAGCTTCAATTCTTCATTTGCAGAACTAAAATGAAGAACATTAGAAATAGAGTTCTTATCATTACTTTAAGTTTTATTTGTAGCTTTAAACCATTTATCTACATAGCCTTTTTGTTTCTTTAAATGTTAAGATGTTAATTACCAAATAACTAATATTATTTATTGTTTAAAATTGTAAATATGAGTAAAAACAATTTAAAAAACAGAAGTAAA
>JAODPA010109813.1:0-19736 GCA_025585075.1 Nepenthes mirabilis
TGAATCTATTGGAATTAAAATTTAGCTCACAGGTAATTTTTTTATCTATTGATTCATGATATATGTTTTACATTGATAAAATATAATTCTGTAATTTGTTAGCGTCAATTTTGGATGTTAAATATGTATTTATTTTTATACAACTATTCAATCTGTAAATCTTTCTGATATACGATATAAAATTTTCGAACTAAAAGATGACAACTATAAAGTGTGGAAGGAGAGAATCCTTCTTCATTTCGGGTGGTTAGATATTGATTATACTATCTGAAAAGACGAACTACCGATTCTTACCCTTACCAGCACTCTGGATGAGGTAACTCTTTATGAACGTTGGGAACGATCTAATCGCCTCAATTTAATGTTCATAAAGATAAGAATTTCTGCTGGTATTCGTGGTTCTGTCGATCAGCATACTAAGGTGCAAGATTTACTGAAGGCAATTGATGAACAATTTGTGACTTCAGATAAGGCACTTACAAGCACCGTAATAATAAAGTTCTCATCTATTAGGCTCACCAGTGTTAAGAGTGTGCGTGAGCACATAATACAAATGAGTGATATTGCAGCTCAATTGAAAAATCTAGAGTTGAAAATGTCTGAACTTTTCATTGTGCATTACATTTTGAATTCACTCCCACCACAATGTGGGCCTTTTAAAATATATTATAATACACATAAGGATAAATTGTCAATCAATGAACTCATGACCATATATGTTCAAGAGTAAGGAAGGCTCATGATGGAACAAAGTTGTGACGTCCCATATCATACGTCATTGTACTTATCATTAATATTATTATTATCATAGATAGGATCCTAACATTAGCCATAATTTATACTGGCTCTAATATCACATTAGTCATTCATGATATTAGTCTAAATTAAGGAAGATTCTTACTAATCATCCATAAGAATTTAAATCTGACGGAAGCATATATTCTATATCATAACGGAAGTGATTCCATTATCATCAAAATACAACATGTCTAAAATACAACTTTATACAGTACACACATATATATATTTTTTTCTTTTCATTATCCCAAGTACAACATATGTGTCATAACAAAATTATGGCCACCACAACTTCTTTCCTAATCCTGTTCGTCCTTCATCATTTCTTGAGACTCGTCTGAAGGGAAGTGAAAACAGCAAGCGAGTAAGCCAAATACTCAGCAATGCACATAACATACAAAGGCATGCATTTTATACAGAAGATACATTACCATATATAAATATGAGCAGTTACTTGAAATGCAATGCATTTACCTTTCTTTGTTTCTCAGTTTTTATTGATTATATTTATTTTTCCTTATCTTTAGAGACCAGGGCCAGTGGGCCTCACTAGCTAACGGAGCAGATAAATAGAAAAAAGGATTGTGTTAACCCACACAATTTAAGGCAAATATCTTAACAATAGGATAGATTGTGCTTACTTTCATAATCGGGATTGTACTTAATTCCACAATCCAATTCTTATCCTCCTTCTTACACCCCGAGGCGGGCGGTACTACCTATAATCCTCGTAGACGGGGACGAAATGGACGAACCGTACAAAAACAATTCTTCGATTTTTCACTGTAATATCCTAAGGCATGCCAGGGAATATCACCATCTGAAAAAGATCCATGGTCCAACTTTTCTTTTTCAACTTTGAAGGGATTTCATATAACCAAACTTTAGCAAAACTTAACTGAACGTCACTGGACGTAACTGAATGTTTTCATATTTTCATAGAATCCCTTCCAAAATTTCATGAATATAGTTTAACATAGCAAATGATATCCAAAGATAATATTTCATAGGTCTTGAACATGCAGAAAAATACATACAAAATTTTATTCCATACTTTGTGTCTTTCACTCTACTTGGTAGCCAATTAATTTACCGGAGCTTAAATTATTTAGTTCAATACTTATTGATGTTAGTAAATCAAGTCGGGGAAGGTCTTGAATATTTTATTCATATTCCGAAAACTTCCCGGTTCATGTGAACCTATTCGGTTAAGGCTTGGGACTGGGTTTCATAATTATTTTGCACCAGAAATTTTTCATAAGTATCCCAATATTCTTCTTAGGTCTATTGGTCATTGGTTCGGTCAAATTTTAGTCAAATTTGGGCCCGGTTCGGCCCATTTGAATAAAGGGCTCAAATTACCATTTAAGCTGAACCGGTTTGGGAAAGACTTTGAGGGACCGGTTCACTGAGTTATATACCCCATTTTCAAGCGAAATTTTTACACAACATGAACATGGGTCTTAGCTATTTCGTGACAAAATTTGAGCCGGTTTGGTGATCGGATGGTGGCCGGTTCAGTCTGCCAACACAGACTGCCTCTTTGGGTTTCAGCAGAACTGTCCAAGATAGTTCTGCTTCTCTAATTTTTTTATGGTTCAATCGGGCCTGTTTTTGATCAGTTATGACCTTCCTCTTGTATCCAAGGGACTTAAGTTTGATAATAAAATTGGTTTTGGGCCGGTCCAAGTCAAAATATTGACTGGTTCAGATCAAATTCCCAGAGCAGATTCTGCATCAGCATCAGCTGATGCAAACAGATTTTGTTCCAATTTTGAGGGTCCGAATCATATTTAATTTGGATCCGATTTTTATGAGGCGATACTTGAATATCACCTCCAAGGCCTTAGCTAACTTCTGGCATTGATTTGTCCCATTTTGGGTTCGGGGTGTATTTTATTTAAAATTATTTTCCCAACTGCTCAAAGAAGCAGTTCAGTAAAACCCTTGCTGTTCATGGGTCCGGTTCAGTATCCGACCCATATTTTATTGGGCCGTCGATTTACATGGTGACAGTCCACACCTAATACTAGCAAATTGAGTCGGTTTGGACTCTGGATTAATCCATTTTGGGGGGTGTTTGGCTAAATTTCAGAAACCGAAATTCAGCATCAGCAGAACCAGTAAGCCTATTCTGCAGCCGAGTTTGGGTCCGATTTTGAACCCCTTCTTGAACGATTTAGAGGCTCATTTTTTTTCACTTTTACTTCATTAAATAAGGATCATTTGACCAGTTTTGGTCGTTGGCTAATTCGGCCATTTAGTGGTCGAAATGAAGCAAACATCAGGAACTGCCACAGCAGAACCCGATTTTGGACACTATCATGTGTCCAGGGCCGGTTCACCCATTTTTAATTTTTTTCTTACAACTCCTCATGAATTTATGATAACTAAGGAAGCATATGCAAGTATTGGATCAACAATACTCAAGAGAAAGTAGCCAAAAATTGCTCAACAAACAAAGAAAGGGTCGAAGTACACTTGCCAGCAAAATTTCAGATACTCCCTTGCTGCCTTTGGTTTTCTTTCTTCTGATTTTTCTCTCTGTTTTCCTTGCTGTTTTTCCTTCTTATCTCCCACGTTTTCCTCTCTTTACATGTTTCTTATAGTAGGAAACTTAAGTGGCTGAGTCATCATATTATCCTTGCTGTTTATTTCCCCTCTTCCCACGTTTGCTGCTGGCTGTCCCAAGCAGGCTGCTGCCACCTTCCCCTTCCCCTAATTTAATAATCCAAATTTTAGGGAGGTAGACAGCTGTAAATCTCTTACTAAAATATATGTATATAATGTTAATTGGATGGTGAAATGAGGTTAACGTGGACCCCTCCTTGCTGAATTGAGCCCCTACTTTGTGCTGAAGCAAATTTCATGCTGAATTCTTAAGATTCAGCTAAGTATATAAGGCCTCCTTGGTTGTTGAATATTTCCCATTTTGCCGATTATCTTGAAGGATTTATTTCAAGGTGTTCGGGCATGTGTTTGTGGACATTTAGGACATGGAAGCTTAGTATAGACATTAAAGATCGTCTAGTATTAATTTTGTCCCAAATCAAATTCCTTATCATCTCCCGATTCACATCCCTAGCTTTCAGGTTTGAATAGAAATTTAAAAGATCGGGTGTCGGGGTTTTAGAAAATGACTATATGGGAAGTTAGTCTATCTGTCAATGATCAACTGAGATTATTTACCTCAAAATCCGAATTACCTAACACATCCAGAATGAATTCCTTGCTTTTAGGTTTAAAACTTAAATTAAAGGAATCAGGCTTGAGTATATAAGAAAACTAAGACATAGGGGCTTAGTATGTTTGCCAAAGACTATTTTGGATTAATTCCAACATAATCTGAATTACATAAGTCATCCCGAATTACTTTCCTGGTTTTCGGGATTACGGTCTTTACAAAAGTTAAAGCGTTTGCATGCTAAAGGAAGGAAAATTCAAGACGCAGGCCAAATCAAGGGGAACGGTAAAGTACCTCCCAAGTCTGATATCAAGAAGGAGTCCAAGTGCTTCTTCTATAAAAAGAAGGGACACGTAAAGAAGGATTATATCAAGTATCAGAATTGACTTGAAAAGAAAGGTAATCCATATTCTTTTGTATATTATGAATCTAATATGGTTAATATTACACATAACATATGATAGTTTGACTCTGGTTCTACAATCTATATTTCTAATTTCTTATAGGGCTTGCAAAACCTAAGGAAACCAGTGGGCAGTGAACAATGCATCTTCTCCGAAAACAAGATGCGTTCACTTGTGGAGGCCATTGGAATATTCAATTTGATTTTGAGTAGTGGTTTTATTTTGACATTGAAAAGACCTTTTACATTCCAAATTTTTCTAGAAATTTGATTTCTATTTCAAGACTTGTTCCCTTTGGATATTCCATTATATTTTCAGACTCATTATTCAGTTTATATTATACGTCTAATATTGTTAGGAATTGTACACTATCTAATGGTTTTTATTGTTTAAATTTACAAAATAATAATTCTTTCAATACTGTGTATGCTAATATTGGAATTAAAAGATGTATTTTGAATGAATATTCCTCGATATTTTGGCATAAAAGATTGAGACATATCTCCATTGATAGAATTAAAAAATTGGTAAATGATAGAGTACTTAGTTTACTAACTTTGAGACTTGTGTGAACTGTATTAAAAAAAAGTAGACGAACAAGACTAAGAAAAATGTCAAAAGGAGTTCGGACATATTAGAGATCATATATACTGACATTTGTAGTCCTGATATAGACTCATATGGCCCAAAATATTTTATCACCTTTATTGATGATTTCTCACGATATATGTATCTTTATTTGCTTCATAATAAATATAAAGCCTTGGATACTTTTAAATTGTTTAAAGCAGAAGTAGAGAAATAATCTTGAAAAAATATCAAAATTGTGAGATCAGATAGAGGTGGAGAGTATTACGGTAGATATACTGAAGATGGACAAATGCCTGATCCATTTGTAAAGTTTTTTCAAGAATATGGGATTGTTACCCAATATACTATACCTGATTCTCTAGACCAAAATGGTGTAATAGAAAGAAGAAATCAAACATTATTGGATATGGTAAGGAGTATGCTTAGTAACTCCGAACTTTCAAAATCTTTGTGGACTGAAGCTCTTTAAATGACGGTGTACATATTAAACCGGGTTCTAACAAAAATTGTTCTAAAAACTCCTTTTGAGTTATGGAAAGGTTGAAAACCGAGTTTATAACATGTACGCGTATAAGGATGCTCATCCGAAGTAAGAGTTTATAATCCACATGAGAAAAAATTGGACCCAAGGATTATAAATGGGTATTTTATTGGAGATGCTGAACGGTCTAAGGGATACAGATTTTACTGTCCATCTCATACCACTAGAATTGTGGAATCAAGAAATACAAAATTTCTTGAGAATGACTTAATGAGTAGGAAAAAATGATCAAGAACTGATCATTTGGATTCTTAACCCTCTACTTCAAATGATAGGTTGATTGTTGTACAGAACACCCTCAAGATCAATCTGGTGTTGAACAACCAATCAATATCATTCCACAAAATATTGATCCTATTCCAATTGACCATAAAATTTAGGATTTATCTGAAATAGTTGTACAACATACTCCTATTGAGGATGATAATACAACATTAAGAAGGTCTTCTAGAATGAGAAAGTTAGCAATTCCTAGTGATATATTGTATATCTGACAGAATTTGACTACAATGTGAGAGCTGAAAATGATCATGAAATATTTTCACAAGCTATGAGTTGTAATAAATCACAGTTATGGTACAATACCATGAAAAAAGAGATGAGTTTCATGAGTAGTAATAGAGTCTGAAATCTTGTTGAATTGCCTAAAAGGGTAAAATCCATAGGGTATAAATAAATTTTTAAAATAAAGAAAGACTTATTAGACAATATCGAAAGATATAAAACAAGACTCGTTGCTAAGGGATATACTCAGAAAGAGAAAATTAATTACAAGGAGACTTTTTCTCCTGTATCTAAAAAGGACTCTGTTTGTAAAATTTTGGCATTAGTTACTCATTTTGATATGGAATTATAACAAATAAATGTAAAAATAGTATTTTTAAATGGTAATTTAGAGGAAGATGTTTTACATAAAACAATCAGAATGATTCTCCTCTAGTGATGGTGAGCAATTGGTATGTAAATTACAGAAGTCCATACATGGATTGAAACAAGCATCCCGTCAATGGTATTTAAAATTTGATGAATTTATATCTTCATTCGATTTTGAAGAGAATATTTTGGATCAATGTATATACTAGAAGGTCGGTGGGAGTAAGACTTATTTTCTTATCTTATATGTGGATGATACTTTACTTGCATCCAATGATAAAGGGTTATTGTATGGGGTAAAATAATTTTTCTCTAAAAATTTTAAAATGAAGGATATAGGTGATGCATCTTATGTCTTTGGCATAAAACTACATCAAGACAGATCGCGTTGTATTCTGAGTTTGTCTCAAGAGACCTATATCAATAAGGTTTTAGAGAGATTTCGGATGAAAGATTATTCACCAAATATAGCACCTATTATGAAGGGTGATAGGCTCAATTTAAGCCAATGCTGAAAAAATAATTTGGAACGAGAACAGATCAAGAACATTTCGTATGCTTCCGTTGTTGGAAGTTTAATGTATGCTCAGGTATGTATAAAACCTGACATAGCATTTGCAGTTGGAATGTTGGAAAGATTTAAGTATAATCTAGGAATCGAACACTGAAAAGCTGCCAAGAAAGTCATGAGGTATCTTCAAGGTACCAAACACTACATGCTTACATATAGACGGATTGACAATCTGAAAGTTTTGGGGTACTCCGATTCAGAATTCGCTGGATGCGTTGATTCACGTAAATCAATATCCAGTTACATATTTTTGTTTGTCGGTGGAGTTGTATCCTGGCAGAGTGCAAAGCAAACTTTAATTGCTACTTTCACTATAGAGGCCGAGTTCGTTGCTTGTTTCGAGGTTACAAAGCATGGTGTATGGATGAGGAATTTCATGTCTAGGTTTAGAGTGGTTGATTTCATTTCAAGGCCATTAAAGATATTTTGCGATAATTCAGCTGCTGTTTTCCAAACTAAAAATAACAAAAATAGTAGTTGAGGTAAATATATCGACATTCAGTTTTTAGTCATAAAGAAGCGCATTAAAGGAAAGAAAATTGCTATTGAGCGTATCATCACTGAATTAATGATCGCTGATCCTTTGACTAAAGGCATGCCATCATTAAGGTTCAAGGATCTTGTAATTGATATGGGACTGAGTTCCATTTTGTAATTTTCATTATATGGACAATGATGTTGTAAATTTCTATTTTATTGTTGTGATATTTTTCAAAAATTGTGTACACATTAATTGAATTGAGAATATCATTAAGTTGGACAAAAAATAAATATAAGGTTTATTCATAAAGTAAAGTTATCGGATGACTTGAGAAATATAATATATTGTATTATATGGAAGATATTACTCATTATTAGAGGACTTATCGCCATGATTCGTATATTTGTTTCTTAAGTTTGAGAATTGATGGGTTTGATTATCACATCAAGTTAAACATGGACCAAGTGAGAGAATATGGGTTTCAGCCCAAATTAACTGAGCCAGCCCATGAAGCTGATTGAGCCGCCAAGCCAGTAAGCTGAGCCATGAAGTCGGCTTATTTGAGCCGGATTGAGCCGAATTCGAGCCGCAGACTGATTTCGTCCTCTTCGTCTTCCTCGATCGATTTGTAACCTTCTGGCGTTTAATTCAGTTAATTATTGAAGTATTAGTGGTCCATTAAGTGATGATAACTCTCCCATTAAATCAATTAATCAATTTTGGCCTGTTTGAGTACAAAACACTCGATTGAGGCAAGTGATACTTTCGCCTATAAATTGAGTATTTTGGCTTTGTCCCTAGCACCCAACTCAAGTATTACATCATCTAAAGGAGTGAAGGAGTGTCCAGAAGCACGGAGCCCATCCGAATTCAAAGTTCAAAAACAGAGTATCAAATGGTCGGAGGTATAAAAATCGATTCTATATTTCGCTTTAGTAGTTGTTTTAGCCACATTAATGTTTAACACGGTTCTCCTCCTCTTTTTTCCCTTTTTATCGAGGGAGGTGATGAATTTTTTTTCCGCCAAGTGGAGTTCCATTTTTTCCCGCTAGGAGGGATTTCTTCCCACCAAAACAAAAATTTTTTCCGCCATAGTAAAGCTTCTTTGCTATACTTCAGACTCCAGATCGACCCACGATACTAGCCTTATGAAATATTTTAACACAATGAAATTCTTAATTAAAATTCAGTTAACAATAAATTTAAATTTAAGATAGAGAGATATTTTTGGCCGGGATAAAAAATTACGTTACTTATTTATAGAATAATTTAGGGTTTTACTCCTGATGGGTACACCAATAATAGGCCAGCCCAGGAAGGAAGAACGACCCAGAACCACAAAGGGCCACTCGCACCTGGACGGTCAACGCTAATCGTTGACCGGATAAATGGTTAGCGAGTCGGCAAAAAGCCCAAAAGAAGGACAGCCTACTTTGGCCCAAGATGGTCAACGCTTTCGTTGACCGAAAGCGTGACCAGTAGACCGGCTGAAGACTAGAAGTCCTACGGCCCAAGCCCACATTGGTCCATGTGTCTATCTTCCAACCTCAACGGTCTTCTCTCCTGATTTTGCGCCTCCCACAGAAGGAACATCCATTACAACAGCTACATCCAGGATCGACGTGCATCCCTATAGGAAAGCGTTAGAATCTTTCTTTTGTCTGGAGTAAACCTTAATGGTTATAAAACGCATAAGGGAGGCAATTAATCCAGGAGACCGTTACTGCCATTAAAGCTCAACGCTAGAAAAGACAGTGATCCTGGCAAAGCACGGGTATCAAGCCCCTCTACACAAGGAAGGTAGCCCAGCACTACCGCTATAAAAGCCCATGGAATTCTCACTCCAAGGTGCATTGGAATTGGCTCAGAAATGCTCTCGTTTTGCTAACAAACGCACTCATCTCCCTACAGAAACTCTCCACAGTAAAGCTCTCAAGCTTTCTGTACTCAAACCCTCTCATTCCGTCTTTGTCACTACGTTCCAAGGAAACTGAGTGCATAGAGTCAACCCTCCACATGAGCCGCAAAAGCCTCTCTCAGTAAGAGTAAACCCACCAACACAAACACCTTCCCAATATTCTATTTGCATTCAATTTCTTTTACTTTCTTAATTCGAAGGCCGATTTCTGATTTGAGCGTCGCAGTGTTTACAGTGGAATGACCTTTTATCGTCACTTGACATCTTATTTTTAGTTATGGTGTGTAGAATTCAGACTCGGTGAACGGAGCCGAACTCAGACGATCAATTTAATCTGAACCTATTCAAAACTTAGATCTAGAATGCATCATTGGCATCGTCTGCGGGAAGCTTATAAAAAGCCAACCACTTACCTCCACAACCTTTCTCAGCTTCATCTTCTAAGTCAATATCCTCAAGCAAGATGGCGAATACAAGAGCGCAAGCTAGCAAGCCCACTAGAGATGTGACCTCGCCCGACTAGAACCACGTGGTGGTACCATGGTCAATAGGTGGTCAACGGGGTACCCTTCCCATTTTTTCAGAACCTGGTAGAGCACATGAATAATACGAACAAAATGCTCTAAATTCTCTACTTCTGCTAGGAGAGCGCACAGTAAGGGCTTTACCCGCAGCAGTCCCTACTCTGGCCTCCAGGAGAGGAGGCCAAAAGAAGAAGAAGCCGACCAAGAGGTCTAAGAGGCTAGTCAACACACAGGCTCTGGAGGCCTTGTATGCTCAAAGCCATCCAAGGTTTGAAGAGTTATCAGGCAGCATAACTCCGGAGGAAAGTCTAGAATGAAGGAACCCTCTACACTCTTTGGTAGAAACTAGCACGCAGGCTCAGGAGGGAGCCTTCCAGATCATTGGATTCACTAGTAGCAGTAGCCGGCCGGTTACGTGCCACCCCAGAAAAAGAACGGAGTTGAAAACATATCTCAAATCTAAAAGATCAGGCAATGCTGCTAAAGCAGATCCAAGACTGGAGAAGATCTGGAACCGTGTGTTGAAAGACGACGAACACGCTATAGACCTTGATAGATCTCCTTTCATGGCGAAGATCTTGAACCATTCGATACTAGCGATGGGAGCGCTGATGCTATGGATTACCTCGATTATTTTCGCACCCATCTGAGTCTACAAGGGTTGGAGGATGCGGTAATGTGCTGTTGCTTCCCACTTACGTTGATTGGAGATGCTCGCATTTGGTTCCATCACCTCCCCTCAGATTCGATTTGGAGGTTTAGGGAGCTAACTGATCTCTTCTTAGTGCAATACGCCTCCAGCCGTCGAGAAGAGAAGCAGTTATGGTATCTCTCCCACATCAAGTAGTAGGGAGAGAATCCGTAAAAGTTTATGGATCGCTTCGTTACAGTTTCATCTCCATGCTGATATACGGTGACTTTTTTAGGCACCTGGCGCAAAAGAATTCGCAGACTTTTTGAGAGGCAGAATCTATTATCAAGGCCTACGTAGTAGTGGAGGAGGCCAACAAGACTAAGCGTCTCGAGTAGACCGAACAATCTCGCTCTTTCCCGGCTGAGGGAAAAAGGAAGCACAACGGCGGCGACTACTCCCGTAGAGAGCACCACAGGATCGGACCCCCAGAGCGAAGGGACTACAGGCTGATCAACCTGACGCCCTTGACCGATACTTGTTCGAACGTCCTCATACAAATCCGCCGGGAGAAGTTTTTTAAGTGGCCCAAGTTACTTAAGAAAGCGAAGGGAGGAAATCCAGCAAAGTATTGTGATTTCCATTGATCTCCCAAACATTCCACGGAGGATTGTAAGGCTTTTCAGTAGGAGATTGAGGAGCTGATCAGGAGGGGCCACCTCACCAAGTTTGTCAAGAACCCTTGTCATAGCTCTGGCTTTGCAGGTGGAGAAGGACTAGAGCCTTCCCCTCCACGAAATTGGGTCGCAGTAGGAGCAGTCAATATGATCACGACTCAACCGGTTAAGACTCCGCCGGTCTGCAAGGAGTAGTAGACTGGGAGGAAGAAGTAGTGCACTGAATA
Organism: Nepenthes mirabilis; assembly: GCA_025585075.1. Lineage (NCBI taxonomy): Eukaryota > Viridiplantae > Streptophyta > Magnoliopsida > Caryophyllales > Nepenthaceae > Nepenthes > Nepenthes mirabilis. Next base: position 11,421 of record JAODPA010109813.1, read on the forward strand.
CAATGTCATTTGTTTTAGCGACAATGACTTGGAACATGTAATCTCTCCTCATGTAGATCCATTTGTTGTATCCGCGCTCGTTTCGGACGGTAGTATCGACTATCAATTGAAACGAATATTTATTGATAATGAAAATTCTCGCGATTTGCTTTACCTTGGTGCATTTTTTAAACTTGGTTTAAAAAAGAGTGAGTTAAAACCTACTGAATGCCCGTTTTACGGCCTTGACAACGAACCAGTGTCCATCCAAGGAACGATCTAGTTGGAAGTCACTCTGGGCACATACCCAAAAGCGGTGAGTCACACACTCACCTTCTTGGTGGTTGACCCTCCATCCGTCTACAACGTTGTACTAGGCCGCTTGTGCCTAACAGTGTTTAGAGTCATCACTTACCGCATCTCAAGATAAAGTTTCCAACAACATGCGGTGTGTGCAAAGTACTGGGTGACCAAGTTACTGGGCGGATATATTATATGTTCCAGATCGCTCCAAGTGGCAGCACCAAGTCGGCAGGAAAGCTTGACCATCTAAACGAAACGACTTTATAGCAAGCGTAGTCTGGTGAGGCAACCGATCTAATCCCACTAAACCCGAAGGACCCAAAAAGTTGCATACAAATTGGTGACTCACTCACCGTGACGCTGCACGACGAGCTGGTCACGTTCTTATGACAGAATGCGAACGTCTTGGCGTGGAGTCTTGCTGACATGTCTGGGATTTCGGTCGGAGTAATGATCAATAAGTTGGACCTCGATTCCGACCGAAAGCCTATCAGACAAAGGCGGAGAAATCACTTCGTAGAGAAGTTGATCGCCATTCGGGAGAAGGTAAGAAAGCTGCTGGACGCTGGCTTGATTAGAGAAGTCCAATACCCAGACTGGTTCTCCAACATCGTTCTGGTAAAGAAAAGTAATTGGAAGTGGCGAATATACATCGACTTCACCGATATTAACAAGGCTGCCCAAAGGATAACTTTCTGTTACCCAAGATCGACCTGTTGGTAAATTTCACCTCTGGACATGAGCTGTTAAGTTTTATGGATGTGTATTCGGGTTATAACTAGATTCGGATGAGCCTAGAGTACGAGGAGCACACCTCGTTCATAATAGACCAAGGCACTTATTGTTATAAGGTAATACCCTTTGTCTTGAAGAACGCAGAAACCACTTACCAGCGGCTTGTAAACAAGATGTTCGAGAAACAAATTGGCCGCAATATGGAGGTGTACGTCAACGACATGCTCACCAAGAGTAAGACCACAAATGACTATATTCACGATCTGATTCAATCCTTTGGGGTGCTCCGCACACACCAAATGAAGTTGAATCCAACTAAGTGCGTCATTGGAGTATCCTTAGGGAAGTTCCTGGATTTCATCGTCTCTCAACGAGGGATCGAGGTAAACCTGAAAACGATCAAGGCCCTCATGAATATGACTCTACTGCAGAGTGTCAAAAATGTCTAGCGGCTAACCGGACGACTGACGGCCTTGTCCCTCTTCTTAGGTAAGTCGGGGGACAGGTACCATCCTTTCTTTAAGGCTTTAAAGGGCACAAAAGTGAACGGATTCCAGTGAACAGTAGAGTGCCAGGCAGCCTTCGACGAATTGAAACAGTATCTATCTAGTCTACCGTTACTAACGTTATTCAAGGATGGAAATGAGCTATACCTCTACCTAACAGTGTCAGAGGTGGCCCTCAATTTCATTCTCATATGCTAGGACTCTGACACTAAGCAGCCGGTCTACTATGTGAGAAAGATGTTGATCGGGCCAGAGACGCAATACCCACGCGTAGAAAAGTTAGCATTGGCACTTATTTTCTCTGCCCGAAAATTGAGACATTACTTTCAGACTCATCGCGTGATTATTCTGACCGACTAGCCTCTGAAGAGCATACTACAGAAGCCTGACGTTTCTGGACGATTGGTAAAGTGGGCTACTAAATTAGGAGAGTTCGACATCAAATTTCGGCACAAACTAGCCATGAAAGGGTAGGCATTGACCGACTTTATTGTTGAGACCATGACACCAATTTCTGATGAACAGCCCACTGAGGTCACACAACAACACGGGGAAGAGCCGGAATGGGTCCTCCATGTAGATGGACTATCTACGGACTCAAGCAGCGGTGCTAGAGTGGTCCTAAGGACCCCTGACGGGTTTGAGGTGAAGTACTCCTTTAGACTCGACTTTTCAGCCACTAATAATATTGTAGAATACAAAGCCTTGTTAGCCTAGTTAAAACCGGCTAAAGAGTGTTTAGGTAGACGACTTAGTGTTTACAACAACTCTGAGTTGGTCATCAATCGGGTCAACGGGAGTTTTGAGGCATGCAACCTACACTTGTCCAAATACCTAGTCAAGGTGAAGGATGCCATCCGGAGATTTGACAATGTGACCTTGGTCCACGTTCCCAGAATTGAGAACTCGACGGCTGACCAACTTGCTAGAGTAGCGGTGGCTGAGAACTCAGAGCAGTACTCGAGGGATATGCGGGAGGTCTTGAGGACTCGCAATATTGAGGAACAGGAAGCCATGCAAATTTTCGACACAAAAAATGGATAGCGCCATACCAGAAGTACCTAGCAAACGGAGCACTCTCAGAAGATGCGGACGAAACCAAACGAATCAAGAAGACGGCCGGTTGGTATACTGTGGTTGATGGACGGCTATATCACCGTGGTTACTCGATTCCGTACCTCTGGTGCTTTACTCTCGACGAGGCCGACTACGTCTTGGGCGAAGTCTACCTTGAGATATATGGATCGCACATCGACGGTGAGAACTTAGCATTCAAGATCATGCGTCAGGGTTACGACTTGTCAACTATGAGGAAGGATGCACTCGAGTTCATGAAGAAGTGTGAGAATTGTCAACTCCACGGCAATCTTCATCACCAGCTGCCTGCTAAGCTGAGGTCTTTCCCGGCTCCTTGGCCTTTCGCGCAATGAGAGCTTGACATTCTCTATCCATTTTTCATTGCAACGAGACAAAAGAAGTTCATCATTGTAGGGACCGACTACTTTACCAAGTGGGTTGAAGCCGCTTCGCTGGCTAAGATCACAGAGCACATCTCTTTAGAATTTATCTACCAAAGTATAGTCAACAGATTCGACGTTCCCAAGGTCATCATGACTGACAACAAAACCCAATTCTTGGGAAAGCATTTCACCAAGTATTATACTAGTCTAGGTATCAAATTAGTCCACACTTCGGTGGTGTACCCGTATGTGAATGGACAGGTGGTGGTCACCAACCGTACACTACTCCACGACCTAAAGACCAAGTTGAAAGATGTAGATGGCTCTTGGGTTGATGAGCTACCCTCCGTCCTATGTCGTATCAGACGACTCTAAAGAAGTAAATTTGCACGACACCCTTTAGTCTCTACTACGGGACTAAAGTAGTAATTCCAGTCGAGATTGAGCTTTCAAGTCTTAGGGTCGAGTCCTTCGACCTACAAAGTAACTCCCAAAAAATCAGTAAACATCTAGACTTGATGGAGGAAGCTTGCAACGTAGCCAGAATGTGGACGGAAGCCTACCAACAGCGAATCGCCCTCTATTATAACAAGAAAGTAAGAGCGCGGCAATTCAAAGTTGAGGATTTGGTCTTGCGAACTATCGAGGTTACAGGTAAGACCGTTAATCAGAATAAGCTCTTCCTGAATTGGGAATGACCTTTTTTAGTCTCAACTGTTCTGCGGAATGGAGCATGCAAACTCTGGACCCAGAACAGCAAGTTGGTTCCATGAACATAGAACGCGATCCACCTCAAATGCTACTTCCAATAATGGTCCAAGTCGGTCATTCATGTGTCTACTTGTAAATGTATGCACTTTTTTCAATTAATAAAATAAGTATCATTTCCTTTATAAAATGCTATGTTTTCTTCTTTTCTATTTCATGTACATGCGTGTATGTTTGTATGCTTGCCTTGTATGTTTGCAGGACTACATAAACAACCTAGACTGTCCCTAAATTGGGCAAATTTTCACCCGCTCGTTATTAAATTCTGGTCATCCAGGCGACCCATGAATAGTCGTATTTAAACTCTAGTCATCCAGGGAGTTCATGAGTGGTCGTATTTAATCAATGGTCATTTAGGTAGCCAATGAGTGGTCGTATTTAAACCCTGGTCATCTAGATGGCTCACGAGCGGTCGTACTTAAACCCTAGTCATCCAAGCGGCCTACTAGCGGTCAAATTAAACCTTGGTCATCCAAGTGGCCTATTTGCGATCAAAATCTTTGGGGGCTCCAGTAGCACACATGGCGACCTCCTTTATAAGGAGATAGCATGATCAGTTAACAATGGTCGACAGGAGCAGGGCAATCCGCCCGAAAAGCTGGCCATCCAAATCTACAGCTGAGCAGCGCCACCAAATTTCTACTCACACATGAGTATTAAACAGGCTTGACACCGCATCAAGATCAACCTTGATGTCCCCTCAGGGACTCGAGTCCTTCAGAGAGCTCCAATAACGCCTTAAGGCGAACGACCAACTTGCGTGTGATATACCAAATTGGCCGGTCAACACTACAACAAGGGATTGAAAATGACAATGAAGGCGAAGACATGTAACATTAACAAAACCGTCATTTTATTGCTTACAATATATTTACAACAATATACAAAAGAAAGCGAGGGATACAAAAACTAGGGAGGTGCAGAGCCCCTAGGAGGAGGCAATGGTGGCCCTTGACCGCTTCGGGGCTCCCCCACGAGGCTCTCGCGGCACTGGGTGGAATGGTTTATTAGATTGAGATACTTCACTGGAAAGTTGGGGTCAACCAGCCATACAATACGCCGGCTAAGGTTGACACTCTCCCATAACCATGCCACTAGCATGTTGGAGACCTCATGGGGACAAATACGAGTGGTTAACTCGTTCTCTAATATAGTCATCTGCCCCGCGAGTTGGTCAATGTGCCGCACAGCCTAGTCAACCTCTTCTTTTAGGCGGATTTTCTCCTCTTTTAGTTTGTCGGTTTTCCTCCACCAGGCCTGTTACCACAGCTTCTCTCAAACTGGCATTCTCCTCTCTTAATCAGGCATTCTCCCCCTTCAGATTCATTAGCACTATTTGGAGAGCAACTGTGTCCTCCTAGTGCTCCCCCTTTAGCAGCTCAATCTCCTCATCGAGCCAGGTGATCTCCTTATCACGGTCAAAAATCACCAGGTCTTGTTGGTTTAGGCCATTGGTAATAGCGTCAGCAATTTTATCTCCCTATAAAAATGCTAAGTGTCAGCAACAGAGATGAAAAGGATAAGAAAAGTTGCTAAGGTTTACCTATCATATCCTGCGCACCGGCCTTTCTTGCCTGACGCGAGACCTTGGCCATGGCTGGGGAGGACTAGAAACGGTATCTTCCTGAACATGCCTGGTAGTGGCTCTCTGGCGGTGGACTCCTCCGGCTCCTTCGTAGCAAGGGTCACTGCCTGAGCAGGCTCCTCTACTAACTCAGCACTAATGCCAACCGCCAACTGGGGCTCTCCGGTGATTGGCACCTCAAACACCTTGTGAGGCTCATCCACAGCAGGCTCCTCATATAATCCGGCACTTTGCACAATTGTAGGCTTTGCAGGTGCCTCTTGGAGCTCTTCGACAAGTGTCTCCTCCGATAGATCAACAACCCGCTCCACTTAGGGAACCGTGGGTGGCTCTGATGGCGCCAGGTGTCCCAGCCGCAGTAGAGCAAGAACGGCACTGCTAGTGGCAGAGCGCAATCTAGCCCTATAGGTCTCAGTGGCAGATTCAACACCACCAACTCTAGATCTACCTCCAACTCCGGCAAATTGTCCAGCTAGGACATTCCTCGGTTCAATAGAGGAAGAGGAAGAAGGCATTATCGTCGCTACCATCTCCTCACTGGATGGCACTCTAGTAGGCCGGATCATAATGGCTCCCGCCTTCCTCTTTCAAGAAGGCATCCTCATCTTTTGCTTCGGGGAAGGAGGCCCTTATTTGGCCTTCTTGGCCTCTACACAAGAGATCAAGTGATCCCTCCAGAAGTCATCAAGGTGGACCTCCACTAAATCAAAAAGCGACTTCATGGACTCTGTCTCCACATCAAAAGGAGTCCTAGTGTAAATATCGGGCACCTTGCCCCATTCCTTGGCCAACGGCCAGAACTCATCCACATAGATGCAGAAGAACCAATTCTTCCAGTTTTTAAGAGAGTCGTAAATGGTGGTGTTAACCTAAAGGCCGCCACGTAGAGCTAGGGAGATCCACTCCGCACCCTGGTTGACTTTGAACAGCACCCTGTCCATCTCCACTATCAACCGCCTCGTGTGTTGGCGAAAAAAAATATAGAACGTGCATAGGTATTGTACAACATTAGTATGGAAATGTGCAATAGGAACTCGGAGGGTGGTCAAAATCCCCTGTAGCTTATCAAGGACTGGGAGGTATAGCCCACTCCTTAAATGGGCCTCGTAGATGATGACATAGCCTTCAGGCGGCATGCAAGCCCTATCCTTCTTGCCAGAAACTCGAAAGATGATCTCCTTGGGAATATTGTACTCCACGTACAACGCCTTCACGTCGCTTTCTCTAGGGACCGATGCAATTTCTGTAATGAAAGCCATGGATGTGGAAGCAAAGGAAGCTGCAAAACACTTGGAGAATTTTTCAGCAAGGAAGGTTGAAGAAAAGTGTGGGAAATTTAAAAGCGCAACGGACGGACTACTTTAAGAGGTGTGAACGTCGGAGAAGTGAATCGTCTCGTGAACATGCACCCATCATTGCCGCCACGTGTTATTTTCTAAACGGGTGTAATCGAATCAGATTCTTTGGCGCATTAATTACCGGAATCGTGAATTTACTGCAGGCAGACACGTGGCCACCTTTTTGACTGATAGTCCGGCTAAGGATGGCGTGTCGTTTTAACTCCCATCAGTTCTCCAAATTTTGGCCCAGATGGTTAACGAATTCGATTAACACTTCCTTCATCAGTTCTCCGGATTTCTGGCAAAGATGGTCAACAAATCCGGCTAACATTTCCTTCCTCAATTCTCTAGGTTCTGACCTGGACTGTCAATGGATTCGGTTAACCTTCCCTTCATCAGTTCTTCGGATTTTGGCCTGAACGGTCAACGAATGTAGTCAACAATCTTCTCAACCAGTTCTTCGAATCTTGACTTTACGGATACCAACAGACCTAGAAGGTATCCCAATCAAGTATGTCCCATCATGAACATGTTGGAAGTCAAAGTTCATACGACCAGTATGGGAGGTTAATGATGAGTACGCCAATAATGGGCCAGCCCAGGAAGGAAACACGACCCAGAACCACGAATGTCCACTCGCACCTGGACGGTTAACGTCGGCCATTGACCAAATGAATGGTTAGTGAGCCAGCAAAAAGCCTAAGAGAAGGACGGCCCACTTAGGCTCAGGAAGGTCAGCGCTTCCGTTGACAAGAAGCGTAACCGGTAGACCAGTCGAAGACCAGAAGTCCTACAGCCTAAGCCCACATTGGTCCACATGTCCATCTTCCAGCCTCAACGGTCTTCTTTCCTGATTTTGCGCCTCCCATAAAAGAAAACCTCCATTACAACTGCTACATCTAGGATTGACGTGCATCTCTGAAGGAAAGCATCATAATTTTCTCCTATCTGCAGTAAACCTTAATGGTTACAAAACGTAAAAGGAAGGTAATCAATCCAGCCAGCCGTTACTGTCATTAAAGCTCTACGCCAGAAAAGGTAGTAATCTCGGCAAAGCACAGGTATCAAGCCCTCTGCACAAGGAAGTTAGCCTAGCACTACCGCTATAAAAGCCCATGAAATTCTCACTCCAAGGCGCATTTGAATTGGCTCACAAACACTCTCGTTTTGCTGACAAATGCACTCATCTCCCTACAGAAACTCTCTACAGTAAAGTTCTCAAGCTTTCTGTACTCAAACGCTCTCATTCTGTCTCTGTCACTACATTTTCAGGGAACTCAGTGTATAGGGTCAACGCTCCACACGAGCTACAAAAGCCTCTCTCAGCAAGAGCAAGCCCACCGACACAAACACCTTCCAGTATTCTCTTTGCATTCAATTTCTTTCACCTTCTTAATTCGAAGGCCGATTTCTGATTTGAGTGTCAAAGTGTTTACGGTAGGATAATCTCCCGCCGTCACTCTACCTCTTATTTTTAGTTGTGATGTGTAAGATTCAGACTCGGTGAATAGAGCCAGACTCAAACGGTCAACTTGATCCGAATTTGTTTGAAATTTGGATCCAGGACACATCAACTTCCTCTCTCGGTAGAATTGATTTAATCACTTTAAAAAAAAATCTTAATAATATAATAATAATTA